>JBBMOL010000462.1:218551-258094 GCA_037954665.1 Laguncularia racemosa | reverse complement strand
TTATTAGACTTATTATAGCAATTATTGTAAGTGTTCATTGATCCATGTTTGAATTTTTGTTGAATAGTCAAAAAAACAAAAAGAGAGAGGAAAATCCGTATAAAAAAAATTTAGGATTCTTGGCAATTGTTGTGTTGAAGACTAGAAAATTTTAGTCATTCCAAAGTATTCTTCCTACTAATGCTTTTGTTTATTTGCATACTTATTTTTTTTTTGTGAATTTGTTGTCTGCAGAATAGTTGTAGCTGATGGCTTTTGCTCGCAGTTCAAGATGTAACTGGGTCTTCGGTTTTGTGTTTCGCGTTTATTTGTGGGTGGTTCGTGCTTTTTTGAGCTGTCTGTATTACTGGAGTTGCCACAATTTCTATTTGAAGTTCTCACTCTTGTTTATTGACGAACCGAATGCATCAATTTCTGTATTGACTGATGTTTGCTCTTTCTGAGCAGTGTGTTGTGATTTCTTTTTCTTCCATGTCCTTGTGTAAACGCACATTGATCGGCAAAGTGCTACTCTTTTTATGTTTATGTGAAATTGCTTTCCTGTATGATGGAAAGCTCAAGTAACATATTTGTTTTTTCATTTGGTTTGTTACTACGGTTTGCAAAATGAAATGCATTTTTTTTTTTTCACGATCCCAACCGAAAAATACTATTGTTCATATTGAAATTTGGCTTAATAATGACACGTTAAGTGAAGGTGTAGTTTTAGCATAATGTTCAACTAATAAATTACCCTTTTAATGGTATAACTTTTCCATAATGATAAATTCAAATAAGAACAGCTTATTTAATTCCAGTCTATATGGTAAATAGTCATTTCTATGTGCCAGGCTATATACATATATATTTATATATATATTTCTGTTTTCTTTAGTCTAGTTATTGACAAGAGAGAAAACAAAAGAAGAGTACGTCTTTCATAAGACAGTGCTAAAACATAGCACCAGCACCAGCACCTTTTCTAACAACAACAGCAACCAGCAAGCAAGCAAAAGAATTGCAGATCAACAGATTTCCCGAAAAACGAAATACAAACAGCAGTAGCAGTAGCAGCAGCAACCAGCAAGCAAGCAAAAGAAATGCAGGTCTGCAGATTTCCGAAAAAATGAAATACAAACAGCAGCAGCACCACTGATCAATTGTCTGGCATAATAATTTCCGAAAAAATGTATTGTTTGATCATTTTTCTTGTGACTGAGGGAAAGGACTCTTTTGTCCATTCATTAGAATTGTAATTTTTAAGGACATTGCTTTCAATTTTCTTTCCCTGAACCCGGGTAACATCCCTTGATTGCCAACTTTTGACTTTGTCACCGAAGAATTTTTTTAGGAAAAGTTACCTCATTTTTTAAATTATTTAATTTAAGAGGACCTCCTCACACTGTTATATTGTCTATTTTACTCTTAACAACAATTCCAAAAATTTTTATTTGCCTTGCAACTAGTACATTTTGATTAAATTACTAGGTCTTTCTCCAGATTGAATGTTGGCCTTCTATTAACAGTTAAAGCAAAACGGGCATTCCTATTGCAGTCAATTTGAAAGAATTAATGTTTATTAAATTTTCCCTAGCAAGGGTGTGTCAAGGGCTCGGGGCGTAGGGCGCCAATAGGAGTCCAAGCTCCCTCAAGCTCAAAATAATATTAATTATTAAAATTTATTAAGGAAACTTTATATATTTAATATATTTTTTGAAAAGTAAAACTTAACAAAATATTTTAAATTCAGTATGTAGATACATGGTTTTGTTAAAATGAGGTCTTGGGCTCAAATCTCAAATCTTTTTGCTTTTTTAAAATTGCATTTATTTTATATTACTTAAAATGAATATCATTTGTTAAAAACTATAATAACATTCTTCATTATTTTCTTTAATTTAAATTTTCATTTTTACTTGAGTACTAAATAATATCCAAATACACTTGCTAAAAAAAAAAAGGGGTAAGCTCCCCCTAGGGCTGGCAATCCATGACAACACGTAAACCTAAGCACGACACGCTGCAATTATAAATAGGTTTGCACATAAAAAATAATAATACAAGTAAATATAGTGTATGTGTGTGTGTATATATATATATATATTATATAACAAATATATAACATACATTTATGCATGTAATATATATATATATATATATAACTAAATAACTATAAAACATAAACATTTATCACATATATACTATGTTATAGAATATATAATTTTGTTTTATTGAACTCTTATTGTATTGTAATTTTATATTTAAGTGTTAAGATTATATCATTTTTATTTGTAAATGTTAATCTTCTAATTGCCCATTTTCTTATGTATTTATTACTATTTTATAAATTTATTAATAAATTTTTAATCAATAAACAAGTCAAATATGGATACAAAACACAATTATTAAATGAGTCGAGTTCTAGATTTAGGTTTTCATATATGATTAATAAGCAGGTTAGTTATGGGTTAAGGTTTTCAAGATACAAATGATTGCTTGACATTGATTGCTAGTCATAAATCTACAAACCCATGCAAAACTAAACTGGGATTGCCTCGATTTTTTGAGTAAATTTTCTTAAGATAATTAAGTTCCTTTAGGGTTGACAATTTGTGTTACCATATCATGTCTTATGTTCATGTCTAAACAGGTTTATATCTAAAAAACTGCACCCTTAAGATGATTCGTTTATTAATTATATATGAACAATCTAAATTTGTAACTCAACCCCCATATCTCCTATCCAGGTTAGACCCATTTATTGATTAAAAATTTATAAATAAATTTATAAAATACTTACATATTTGACATGAAAAGGGTGATAATAAAATTAATTTTTATAAATACTAATGTCATAAGCTCTCAAAGATTAACATAAATTACAATCAAAACAATAGTTTTAGTGAAGTAAGTCTCATCAAATATAACAATTATTAAAACTCATTAGTTGCACAACATCATTGAATTAAGTTAAACCACGGCTTATGTAGAGGGTTAAATTTGATTTATGAGCTTTAGCCCATAATTAAAATGGATTTAACTCTTTAGGTTAAGGTGATAAGGCCTAAAAAGTAAAGCCCATATATTTTGGGATAGTTATGAGAGATTTGACATTGTGGACTAGGAGTAATGCCCGTTGGATCAGCTCATCCTATCTAACCTTGTGATAAGGCTTGCACATTAAACGCCTTTAATGGGCCTAGTTCATGAGAAGCCTATGTGAGAATTCATTCACTCGTAACTGTTGGTTATCAGCACCATCCAACAAATGAGATTAGTAACCTAAACTTTATAAATGCCCATAGCACTCTCATTTAGGGGGAAGAACTTTTAGAGAGAAACATTGTTACTTTGCTAGATTACTCTCATAAAAGATCGAACAATAATTTATTAGAGAATATCTACTTGTCACCAAAGCAGTTGAGCCTAATTGAAATTGCCTTCTCCTCCTCCCTATCTTATTCTCGTTAATTATCCTTATTCGTGTCACTTCTAGTTTATGCATTCCCTCACTAATCTAGGAATTGAGGCTCACTATTTTGCTATAGTTTCCTTTAGTACAAATGCAACATAGTTGACTTTCTTGTCTTTAGGTAACCTCGATTGGGTCATCCACTTTCGCATTAAACTCCTTCGCCACTTTGATGAGCCTATCAAAGCTAATGGGTTCATTTGCATTTCTGTATTATGGAACATTGGGAGCGTACATAGCATGCATGTGACCCTCGCATTTAAACCCATGCACTTATAGCTTGAATGGGCATTACCATTTGTACACATACACACACACACATAAAGCATTATATATAACATGTGAATTATATGCATATATATATATATATAATCTATTTATTTGTTGTATATATATAACACATAAACACATATAATCAATGTGTATAACATATAAATTATACATATAACACATGCATATAACATATTGTAAACACCTCATTTTTGCCCCTAATAATTAAAAATGGCCAATTCTCAATTTGTTTCTTTAATTTAGCAAAAATAAAGGAAAAATATTCAAAAAAAAATAAAATAAACGAGGAAAATATATCAAATTTGGAAAATAACAATAGAAATGGTAAGAAAAAGAGTTAAATAATTTTTACAAATTTTTAGAATTTCAAAATAATATAAAAATAATAAAAATTGTAACGGAAATATACAAATTGTGTTTAATAAAAAAAAGGAGAAAGTGGGCTAGCCCAGCTAGTCCGAACCATAGCCTAAGGCACGCAGGGATGGCTCGATCACAGGTTCGAATCATGGGGGACTCATTCTACGTTTTGCTCGATTTTTTTCTCCCCCAAGACATGTGTCAGCATCTGATTGGACGGAGGGAGCGCACGCACCGGGCACGTGATCATCTCCTACCTTTGTCCGAAATCATCGCTGATGAGAAAAGCTCGAATTTTGATTGTTTTGATGTGATCTTTACATGAAATCCACCAAATCTTTAACTAAAATAAGATTAACATCATCCAATTGGAATCAAATCACAACAAATAGAAGGATTTACATAAATCGAAGATGAGTTTTTCAATCAAAATCCGATTTGCCCTAATTGGAGGAAATCCGAGCTTATCCAGCTTGATTTCTGGTGCCTATAAATAGAGCATGATGTGGGGAAGCTAAAGGACGAATCGAAAGAGAGAAAATAAGAGAGATTGGAGCCGCCGGAGTTCACACAACCCACGATCGCCGACCACCTCTTCGAACCACCACTTGGAGAAGCTTTTGGAGAAATCTACCACCACCATCAAGTCCCTCGTCCTTAGAAACATTGGAAACACCCCCTAATCAACAAAAACAGACGCCGGAACACCACCTGCGAGGACCTTCGACCGCCACCCGATTTGATTCGATCTAATCCGACTCGACTCGGTTCGACCCAACCCTCGCACCATACCCGGATCCAGGTAAGTCGGATTTTTCGTTATTTATTTATTTATTTATTTATTTATTGTATTTTATTTATTCATTTATTTGTTTATTTATTTACAATTCGAAAATAAAAAAAAAAAGAAGAGAAAAATGAAAAAATAATATTAGGAAAAAATGATAAATTTTAGATTTGTTATGTTTAGTTTAAAATAGATAAAATAATAAAAAATTATAAAATAAAAATGTTAATAAGATATTTAGGAAATAAAAAAGAAAATAATAAAATAATACAAAATAATAAAAAATAAAATAAAAAATTGTAAACAATAAAAATAAAAAAATTATAAAAAAGTAAAAAAATGAAAAATAAAAATAAATAATAATAATAGTAATAATAATTAAGTTAGGTTAATAATAGGGAAATAAAAATAATTTTTATCACTTAGAAAAATCCTTTTCTTAAATAAATGCAAAATTGGTTTTTCCTTAAATTAATTTTGTTCAAAAAAATAAAATAAGATCAAATAATCAAGCTTAGGCTTAGATTTTTTCTAAAAAATGCTAAAGATGATAAAAAAGTAAATTTGAAGTATTTTCATAATTAAAATCAACTAACCCACTAAAGCTTTTATAAAAAGCGAATTACGGCTTATTTGATCCTGACCAACAAGTACGTAGGCACAAATCTAGGGCAAGTCTAAAAAGAAGAAAAAAAAATCATTTTCCAAATTAGAATAAGTTGTTTTTAATCAATAAGCAAAAATACAAAAAAAATAATAATAACAACAAAATAAATAAATAACAATAAAAGACATTACGATAAGGTTTAGATTTCAGAAGAATAAGGTGGTAACTTTAAGGTTTTAATAAGTTAGCCTCTGAATCCAGAAACCCTGGTTTTCCCTTTCCTCTTTTACAAAAATGAAAAGAGGAAATCCCATTGACTAGTTGTCCAAATTAGGATTAATCTGCTCAATTAGTCCTAATTTAATAATCTTTCCCAACTTTAGTTGAGTGATGACTCCAAAATAAAATAAAATTCCTAATTTAAGTCGAGGATTTATAATATATGAGCATAGGGTCTAGTATGAATCGGATTAGGGATGAAAATAAAAAAAAAATTGAAAATTAGACTCGACACATATAAGTACATAAATTTATGGATTTTATATAAAATTTTACTTATATGACAAATAGATTATAAATATAACATACATATAAAGCAGCACGGATAGCGTAACGAAACGAATCTAATTATGGATTGGTTTCACAACAACAAAGAATAACGAAGAATTACTCTTTGATGAAATCTAGTTACGCACAACCGATAAACGGAGGAAAATTCTCTCTCAAAAGTATATTTCAAATGGTTAATAAAACGTAACCCTAAAATAACCTAACATCGGTATTTATACTACCCTGTAAAAATACATGAAAAGGGAAATATACACGTACATGTGGAAATAAATATTACTATACACGTCTATTCTCTGTCGTGTACACGACCGTGCCTCTCAGCCGTGTATGATTTTGTGAACAATCCTGACCGAATACACTACCGAGTTCCTGACCGTGTATGGAGGTCGTGTATGCTTCTGTGGGATTTCCTGATCGAATACACGACCGTGTATGCTTTTGTGGGATTTCTTAATCGAATATACGGTCGTGCTTCTAGCGGTGTTTCTTTCTGGAAGTTCCCCTGACTCGTTACACGGCCATGTAACGAACCGTGTATCAACCCGTGTCTTTATCATTCTCTCCTACCAATGGAGAACTCAACCCCAAGTTCTCGTTAGGATATAATGGCGTGTTATTAGGGTGGAAAAGTGATAAATCCGCGACATTAAAAGTACAAGAAATGTTCATATCTTCAGGAAGTTGTACGACGTATGCATTGTCGTTTATCTTGTGCACAATTTCATAAGGTCCATACTTTTTGGGTTGGAGCTTCCCATATCTACCTGCAGGGAAACGCTCTCTTTGAAGGTAAACCATTACCTGATCGCCCACGGCAAAGAGTTTCTTCCGTCTATGCTTATCCGTAGCCCCTTTGTATCGAGTATTCGCTTCCTCTATCTTTCGTCTGACTTCCGCTGCAGTGGTTTGGTATTGTCCTGCCATATGTTTAGCAGCCACATCACCCACCATGTCCTTGGGCAATTTGATCAAGTCCAGCACATGTTGTGGTGTTTTGGTATATACCACTGAGAACGGTGACCTCCCAATAGTTCGGTGGACGGAACTATTGTAACCGAATTTAGCTTGAGCCAACGCTTGATCCCACTGCCCTGGCTTCTCACGGCAAATACTTCTAATGAGGTTTCCGAGGGTCCTGTTAGTTACCTTCGTTTGACCATCGGTTTGAGGATGAGCGGTGCTACTGTAATTCAAAGATGAGTCAAACATATACCAGAGAGTCCTCCAAAAGTGACTAAGGAATTTGCTATCTCTGTCGGAAGTAATGGATTTTGGGACCCCATGTAGACGCACCAATTCCTTGAAGAATAACTGTGCAATTGCTCATGCATTAGCTGTCTTTCTGCATGGGATAAAGTGGGCCATCTTGGAAAACCTGTCAACTACAACAAACACAGAGTCAGCACCTCGTTGGGTACGAAGCAAACCAAGTATAAAGTCCATCGACAAGTTCTCCAAAATGTTTGCCGGTACGGGAAGAGGGGTATATAGGCCAGTGTTTTGAGATTGCCCTTTCGACACTTGGCAAATATAACACTTTTCCACGATTCTATACACATCCCTCCTTAACCGAGGCCAAAAATACCTTTCGGTCACTACGGCTAAAGTCTTATCTCTACCCATATGCCCCGCCAATCCACCACCATGCAGGTCTTGGATAAGCTTTTCCCGTAAGGAAGATTCAGGGATGCATAGCTGATTCCCTTTCATTAAGTATCCCTCATGGATATGGTAGTTGTCACATGGTTCTCTGTTGGCACACTTAGTCCACGTTTCCTTGAAGTCGCTATCCCCTTCGTATAGTTCCTTTAGTTTCTCAAAACCAACAATGTCCGCACTTAAAGTAAGTAGGACATCTGCTCTTCTACTCAGGGCGTCCGCGACCTTGTTTTGCACACCCGACTTGTGCATTAGTCTGAAAGGAAACCTTTGTAAGAACTCAATCCACCTGGCGTGCATGTCCTTACTAATCCGGGTTTGGCCACTTAAGTGTTTAAGAGCCCCGCAGTTAGAATACAAAATGAACTCCTTCCCAATCAAGTAGTGCTCCCATACTTTAAGAGCTCTCACCACGGCGTAGAACTCCTTGTCATATGTAGACCAAGTCTTCCTTGCTTCACAAAATTTTTCACTATAAAAGGCGATAGGTCTTTTTTCCTGTGACAGTACCGCTCCAACTCCAACTCCACTAGCGTCACAGTCCACCTCAAATAATTTCTCAAAATCTGGTAGCGCTAATACAGGAGCGCCATACAATCGTTGCTTCAAGTTCATGAAACTCGCTTTAGCTTCTTCGCCCCATTGGAACTTACCCTTCTTTAAACACTCAGTCAAGGGGGCAGCGACTGTACTAAAGTGCTTAATGAATCTCCTGTAGAAACTAGCTAAGCCGAGAAAGCTTCTCAACTCAGTAACGGTTCTCGGAACAGGCCATTCTCTAATCACTTTCACCTTTTCGTCATCTACCATCACCCCTTCACTGCTGACTATGAACCCAAGGAACAATAGTCGCATTGACATGAATGTGCACTTCTTAAGATTGGCGAATAGTTTGTTCTCTTTCAGTACAGATAAAACGCATTTCAAATGCTCAAGATGTTCTTCTTCAGACTTACTAAATACCAAGATATCATCGAAGTACACAACAATAAAACGACCATTAAAGGGCTTTAATACCTGGTTCATTACTCTCATGAAGGTGCTTGGCGCGTTACTAAGACCAAATGGCATCACTAGCCACTTATACAACCCCTCCTTTATCTTGAATGCCATCTTCCATTCGTCTCTAGGACGGATCTGAATCTAGTGGTACCCACTTCGCAGACCTATCTTGGAGAAGATGGTAGCCCCACTTAATCGATCCAACATATTCTCGATGTGCGGGATGGGGAATTTGTACCCTATGGTAATCTTATTGATAGCCCTGCTATCAACACACATCCTCCAGCTCCCATCTTTCTTAGGAGTTAACAAGGTCGGAACCGCACATGGACTCAAACTGTCCCGGATAAACCCTTTGTCCAAAAGCTCTTAGACCTTCTCCTGTAGAACTTCGGTCTCCTTGGGACTCATCCTATAATGTGGGAGGTTTGGGAGACTTGCTCCGGGCACCAGGTCTATCTAGTGTTGAATGTCTCGCAGAGGTAGTAGACCCTCAGGTAGATCGTCCGGAACCACCTCCTTAAACTCCTCCAATAGACTCTTTACTGCCTCCGATACTTCCCCATCAACCTCTTTCTCTCTAACTGCCACATCTTTTACTATAAGGGCATGTACCACTCGCAACTCCCTCAGGTCTTCCATCACTTCCTTCTCTGATTGAGTGACGGTTAGGAACGAACGACTCTCAACTCTCTTCTCCTTCGTGCGTCCTTCCTTTTTCAATGGTAACAAGGTGTACCTCACACCCTCCTTCTCCAACCTGTATACATTCTCTTTACCGGCATGTTGCGCGTTCACATCAAATTGCCATGGTCTCCCGAACAAAATGTGACAAGCATCCATGTCTACAATATCACAGAATGCTTCATCGTGGTACTTCCCTATTGAGAAAGGTACCCTGCATCTCTCCTTGACTTCAATCTTCTCGACCGCTTTAATCTAACCAATGGTATACAGGTTCGAGTGCTTCTCGATAGGTAGCTGCAGCTATTTCACAACTTCCCTTCCTATGATGTTTTCGCAACTACCGTTGTCTACTATTAGTTCAAACAACTTCCCCTTGATAGTACACCTTATGCGAAACAACTGGTGTCGCTGTGTGATCTCTTCTTGTTTCGGGGTAAGCATCATGCGCTGAATCACATAAGTCGGTTCTACTGCTTCTTCTTCCTCCTCATAATACTCTCCCTCTCCGTCAGGTTCACAACAAACCTCCTCATCATCCTCCCTATCAAGGATGTTTACGCTTCTCCTAGTAGGACATTCGTTTGACCGATGACCCGGTTGATTGCATCGGAAACACTTGCCCAAGATAAGTTTGGCATAGGGGTTACTCTGCCTCTGGGTTCCCTTATGTTCCATCGGCTTCTTTCCCTCACTTTTCTCTTCTCTCTTGGCAATGTCCTCAGTAGGTTTGTATGTAACAGTTTTGCCTTTCTCAAATCCCGACTTACTACCACTACCCACAACTTCAACGACATATCCTTTCCTTCCTCCTCCATATCTACTTCCCTGTTCCTGCAACATTAGCTCCGCCCGAAGAGCCAAATTCTTTGCTTCCACTAGGGTCCTCACCATTGTAACTCCAATTTTATCTTTGATTTGGAGCTTCAGTCCTTCCACATACCGTGCTACTTGCTGGCCTTCGCTCCCCCTCAAGTCATTCCGTTCGGCCAACCTCATGAACTCCGCCGTATACTCATGCACTGAGCATTGCCCCTGGCAGCACCGCTGATATTGTTGGAACAATATCTGCTCATAGTCCAGCGGGAGAAAATCATGTTGCAACAACTGCTTCATGCGATACCATGTCCTCACCGGATGTTTTTCCTTCCCGTTGCCTTCTGCTCTACAGTCTCTCCCACCATGCCGAGGCGCCACCCTTCAATCTGCACGCCACTAACCTCACTCGGCGGTCTTCGGGAATTTCCATGTAGTCAAAGAATCGATCCACTTCCGCAATCCAATCGAGGAAGCCTTCAATATTAAGGCTACCATCAAACCATGGAATGTCGACCTTCAAGCGGTAGTCTCCTCCGTCCCCCTGATCATAACCTCCATGGTTCCTCTGGTAATCATCATCTCTATGATGGTTCCCATAATGAGCCATCCGATAACCACCACCTCTACCACCGTGCCCTCACTGTGGCCTACTCCCATATGTATCATCACTCTCCTCGCTGGACTCCTCATCCCCTACACGTTCCCACCTGTTCTCAACAACAGGTCGGATTATACGTCCTCCGAAATCCTCCGCTGCACGTGGAGGATTCCTAACAACACCCCCAACCCTATTGGGGTCTACCGCTAAGGCATCGAAACACTCGATTAGTTCATCAAGGCGTCGTTCCATACGCCCGACCTTCTGATGCATCGCGTCGAACTCTGCCCTTAGAACCTACTGATGGTTTCCTTGTGACCTCACATCTTGAACACCGTCAAGAACACGACCGCTGTCATCGCCTTGATGAGTTGACATCTCCACAGGAAATAGCCTTGCTCTGATACCAACTAACGCAGCGCAAATAGCGTAACGAAACGAATCCGATTATGGATTGGTTTCACAACAACAAAGAATAACGAAGAATTGCTCTTTGATGAAATCTGGTTGCGCACAACCGATAAACAGAGAAAAAATCTCTCTTAAAAGTGTATTTCAAATGGTTAATAAAACGTAACCCTAAAATAACCTAACATCGGTATTTATACTACCCTGTAAAAATACATAAAAAGGGAAATATACACGTATACGTGGAAATAAATATTACTGTACATGTCTATTCTCTATCGTGTACACGGCCGTGCCTCCCAGCCGTATATGATTCTGTGAACAATCCTGACCGAATACATGGCCGTGTTACTGACCGTGTATGGAGGTCGTGTATGCTTCTGTGGGATTTCCTGATCAAATACATGACTGTGTTCCTGATCGTGTATGGAGACCGTGTATGCTTCTGTGGGATTTCCTGATCGAATACACGGCCGTGCTTCTGGCCGTGTGTCTTTCTGGAAGTTCCCCTGACTCATTATACGGCCGTGTAACGAACCGTGTAATAGCCCGTGTCTCCATCAACATATAAATATATAGGAAAAGTACATATTTAGTCCTCAACATTTTACAGTTTTTTTATTTCGCTTCTAAACCTTTTATTTATTTTTTCATTCAAGTCATAAACATTTGCAAATGTTAACAAACAAGTTTTTCTATTAATGGCATTAAATTTCCTATCCATACATGATACATGGTGCAATTTCATTGGTCTACGAAATAATATAAAGGGAAAAGTATAATTTTAGTCATTAACATCTACTTGCTTTTCTTTTTGTATATTCAACCTTTTTTCTTTTTACTTAAATTAATGTTTTTAAAACCATAAAAAAATTCGGATTTTTATAAAAAATGATAAATTTTCTATTCATATTAAGCATGCATTGGCTTTCAATTAATTTGAGCTAATTACTCAATGTGGCAAGGGCATACAAATTTTTTCAACCCA
Source organism: Laguncularia racemosa (assembly GCA_037954665.1). Taxonomy (NCBI): domain Eukaryota; kingdom Viridiplantae; phylum Streptophyta; class Magnoliopsida; order Myrtales; family Combretaceae; genus Laguncularia; species Laguncularia racemosa. The sequence goes on along the minus strand of JBBMOL010000462.1, from coordinate 245,870 downwards.
TTTTCTTAATTTTAATTATTATTTTTATAATTTTTATTATATTATATCATTAAATATATTTAATATCATCATCTTTTAATTTAATTATTATAGGCTAATTTAAAGTTGATACGTATTACAAACTAATGGAAAACTTAATAGATCTAACATACATCCTTTTTTTCAATAAGGTTTTAAAAATGTTGAAGATTTAAATAAAAGAAAAAAAAGTTAAGGATTTAAATAGAAAAATAGGTAAATGTTGAGAACTAAAAATGTACTTTTTCCTAATATAAATTAAATAATATAATTACATTGACTAATGAAATTGTACTGTGTCATTCTCTAATGGAAAAATTGACACTATTAATGAAAAGGACTCATTTGTAAATGATGAGCACTCAAATGTAAAAAATAAATGTTTAAGACTGATATAGAAAAATAATAAAACGTTGAGAACTAAATTTTTACATTTCCCAAATATATAATACAACTTTTTTGTTATATATATTATAAAAAAAAAAGTAAATTACATATTTGTATGTATGTTATATATATTATCCATTTGTTGTATATATAAGCTGCATAAAATATAGATTATATACAGAACATTATGCATACATATTGATTATACAAATACATCACACATAACATAAATCTATAATATATATCTATCAAACATAATAGTACATAATCTATTTTGTTATATGCCTAACATTACACATATAACAAAGATTACATATAATAAATATCTAAATATATAATATACATACGAATATATGTATATATATATAATTTATGTTAGGTGCCTACATGTTTATAACATGGCTCTTTATATAAATATAGCGTTTATTAGATCAAAGAACTAAAGAAAGAGCAGAAAAAAGAGGTCAAGGAATTACACATTTTATATATTAGAATGAAATAGTTAAATAACTTTTTTTATTTTCTAAAATGATTCAAGTAGGAGTCATTAAAGAAAACAATATAAAGTTAAATATATCTAAATATTATTAGCAATAAACAAACTCGCAAGTTAAACTTATGACTTGTTTATGAAACTTATTTAATAAACAAATTTGTAAACGAGTCTATATGTTGAACCCAAGCCTAGACATAAATTAAATATTGTTCCAATTCTTATATTGATTATTTTTTCTTATATTGAATCTATTTTTTAATTGAATATTTGTTGTATTCATGTGTGTTACAGTTCAGTCGTCTTAAATTGCTAACCCTAGGTGCCAAAATGATAAAGATGTAAGTACTTAAATATTCCTCACATACAATTTCCCTGTTGTCTGTAAGTAAAATTTCCTGACATTCATCGACACATGAAAATGATAATGCAAGAGTTGTGATAGAAGAGGCTCTACAAATGAGTTTTGAGACTGCACAAGAAAATGTTTTGAAATTGCAAGCTTTAATTGAAGCTAAGGATGAGAAGATTGAAGAGTTGTTATTCCAGATTCGTGACTATGAGATACAAAAACTTGAAAAAGTTGAGCAAGAGGTAAAGATGTTGAACTTGATTCAAGAAAAGGAGGCAAAAATTCAGGAACTTGAATCGCAAGTTCAAGATCTTATTGATGACAGTTCAAAATTGATGTCATCACTTGTAGAAAAGCAAGCTGTCGCTAAAGATTTATCGCATCGCATGAGTAATTACGAGCGAGTTGCTCGCCAACGATTTCGAGTAGGTGCCAGAAGACCAGTCACTAGATTGTTTACACTATATAGAAACAATAGACAGTGGGAGCGCATTATTTTCTATGTAATTATATAAGAATGCACTTCTGTTTACTTATACCCCAATAGCCCATGAAGTTGATCCATGGTTGTCACTTTGTACATACGTGGCATCAGCTTCAGCAAGTCGCGCATTGGAAAGGCGACCATACGGATTTAGTGAGCAAGCTTTAGGAATGCTAGTTACGCATGGTTTTGCAGCGGCGCTCCAGAGCCCTATTGTAGGAGCATTAGTTCTATCCATGGGTTTCATTTGTGGATATTTGTTCAGATTACTACTGATGTTTGATTATCCTTGTCACTTTCTGTTACCTACGGTTGTCTTAACTTATTTTCTCAATCATCTAACTGTGGTTTTCTTTTTCTCTGTCGTGAAAACTAAAGACGGATGCTTCTGCGTTTTCCCGGCCACAAGGTATGGGAAAATATTTGACATTTTAGTCATTCCAAAGTATTCTTCCTACTAATGCTTTTGTATATTTGCATACTTATTATTTTTTTTTTTTTGCATAGTAAAAAAATCTAAAGTTTTTATTTTATTATAGTTGCCCCAAAGGTACTTACCTACCTGCTAACTAAGATCAAATCGCTTATAATTCACTTTTTTTTTTAATAAAATCTTAGTTTGTTGACTAATTTTATTTAATAAAAAATGCTAGGTTTACATTATTTAATCAAATTAATCTTTATTGAGAAAATACCTAAGTGACTTAGGTTGCTATGAGATGATTTTAAAAGAAACCTACTACGATGACCTAAGTTTAGAGAAGCTTCATATTAGATTTTATTTTAAAAAACTCTATGCAATAAAACCCTAAAATACTAAATTTTGATAAAAATATTTTCCCTCATTTTATCAAATTTGTATTTTTTTTTGTCAATTATTATTCTTATTTTGACTATATATTATTCCTAAAAGTCTTATTTATACAAAAAAAAATTATTATATTTTATTTCATTTTTTAATTTTATACACTTATTTATTATTATTATTTATTATTTCATTATTATCATTCTTTTATTTTTAAAATTCTTATTTACACTAAATATTATTATTATTTAATCTTATTACATGTTATTTAATTAGTTTTATATTTTATTACTAAAAATTATTCACCATCGAGTGATGGTATGCACTACAACAAATTGATGAGTACACATTTCTATAAAATAAAACTTTATATTATTTTTCCTTATCATCAATTTTATTATTATTTGCTTTTTCTAGTCTTAAATTTTTTAATTTTATTTTATACTATTCATAAGCTAACTAAATAATAATAAAAGAAGGAAATAAAAAAATAAAAGTACACTAACCAAGCATCTCCGATTTGGATCAAATCTGTGGGTTAGATCTAGAGTGGCTCTTTAGGTTCGGATTAGATCACAGGTTAGATCCGAGATGGATCGAGTTATCACGCAATGAAGAACAGCACATAGCAAGTAGTCTTCCTAAGCACTCTGGCTATCGTTGAAGGTGGCTAAGGAGTTGAACTTAGGGTTTTTAGGTATGTGGAGTTGATTGGTAGTGGTGGATTTGTGTTAAAAAATGAACTTAGAACAATTGGATTCATCCTCGTTTTCTTCCCATTATCTTCAAGTAGAGGTTGAAGGTCATGTGTAGGGCACATGATCCGCATTCGAACAATCACAAGCTACCATATGGTAAGGGGACAAAAAAATGTAAAATGGCACAAAGTGCCTCCTACTTGTTTCGAAAGCACAACTTGCACACAACATACTAGACTTCAGCATGGACACGTACTACTTAGGTTAGCCAATTTCTCATTTTTCTTATTGCAATCAATTTGTTTATTAATTTATTTACTGGGTTGATTTTCTACTAACTGTGGTACTCGAGTTTAATTTAGAGATCCCACTTTTTCCATTTTTTCTTAAAACAATATATAAAATTTTATATGTTTTTCATCTTTTATCATTTTTATTTTATTATTCTTTGATTATTTTTTTTATTTTGTTCAACTCTATTTTATGTTATTTATATTATTTTCTATTCTTTTTTTTTTTTTACTCCGTAAACTTGGTTTTGTTTTAATTAATCTAAATGGAAGCAAAAATGGGGTGTCTATAAAAACAAATAATGAATTAAGGAAATAGAAATACCATGTTGAGCTAAGAGCTCGCAAGGAGACTCGTTCCCCCTAAAGGCTCAATTGAATATAACTCTCTGAGGTAGCTCATCCTTGTATCGCTAAGGCTACGAGTGTACCTCCTTTCTCTTCTACAACCACACTGCTTGTTAGTTTCTCATCGTAAAGGTGTTAATTGACCACCTTCAACACATTTCATAGACCATTTGGCCTCTTTTAGGGCTCGACTAATATCTAATCAACTATAACCCTATCGCTTAGTCTTAGTGAGTGTATGGCCAAGGTGCAAATTAACTTAGTCCATTGTGTCCAAAAGTCTAAGTTGGTCTTGCACATTAAAACAAGGAACTTGTTCTCCCAATTGTGTATAAATGACTCCAACTCGACCGGTAATTTCCCCCCAAGATGGTTGGTAAGGTAATACTAGTCGCTGTTTAATTTTTTCAACCTATACAAACATTGAAGTAATTGTAGCATAGCTCGAAGAAAGAAGTGCTCGCATAGTGCTTCAAACGCAACTAAGTGCTTGCCAGCATTTAGCATGAGTTGGGTTGGTAACACTCGGTGGTAATTGAAAATTTCCTTTTAGAATCCACTAAATGGAGCCTACATCACAAACTCCATGTGCTTCAAATAGAAGCAAAATCGACAACTGACCATAAGGGCAACATGGTCATTAGATTGCAACTTCTCAATCTTCTAATTATGAGGTCATGGTTGGAATTACTTCCTCATCTCCATTAACTCTTCATATGATATAAATATAAGGCTACAAATGTCGTTAGGAATGTTTCCTAGGAATGTAACCGAGTTGGGTTATATGATATCAATGCTATTATTATTAAATGAATTTAATACTATTCATATGAGATTACATGTTAAGCAAATATATTTTTTTGAAAAACAAAATATGATTTAATTTGTAAACTAAATCAAACCAAAATTTTATGGCTTGGAAAAAATATGAAACTAAACCGTATGGTTCAATTCGAAGCAATGAAAAACCAAATCGTATTTTTATGGTTTGGTTTGATTCAGAGCAAAAATCGAACAAATCCGATCCGCACTCACCCCTACCTATCTCTACAATAAGTCCACAAATTTTGGATACTTGTAAAAATATAATGCAATTTGATATCTAAAGGATATGCAATTGACAAGAAATTAACCTATTTTGTTAGCCATAAACAATTAATTAATTAAATAGCTAGCCAAAGGTTTGCAGAATCTTAAAAAAATTTACAGCAAAAATAAATTGTAACATTTTTAACTTGAAGAAAATTGTATTGTAACTATAATTGAAATAAATCACGACATTTGAAAGTGATAAAACTAAGAAAATTATCTTATGAAAACAAAAGTTCATTGAAATTGTCCATTCTATTGACGAATGTAAAATTTATCACTATTTTGGGCCAATTGCAATTTGTCGTGTGAATTATCAACATATTTTCCACTCCATTAGTGTCGTGTGAATTATCGTTGGGTTGCTTGAATTTACAAAGACCAACAAAGATGGCCTAAAGACTTAGTCAATCCAGCGAGTGAGAAACATAATTAATATGTAAACTCCAAGATCGACTAATTCATGTGCTATAACCATTAGATACACAAAAAGTTAAATCTTCCTGATTAAATTGCAGCACAGTAGTAGCGATACGATTTGGAGCTAAATTTAAATGGCAAACTATATAATCGTTCAGAACATGTAATATGATAAAAGAAAGTTAAATCGAGAGATATCATTGCAATACTTGGCAAATGTTTATGCATTTAGAAATTGTATGATTAGTGCCGGACAAGAAAAAAAAAAACTATTTCCATGCATTGAGACATGATCATCGGTGGAAAATTATAGAGGAAGAAAAAGGTTAATATTCATTAATTGATTTTGATCTTATATACATAAACAAAGTTTGGTACTCAAACTTCCTTAATTGATTGGACAACAGTACAAGTTATGGGACATCAGATTTCAAAAAGAAAGAAATACGAACAGCAACAGCAGTAGCAGCACGTTTTCTTGTAGCAACATTGGAGACCGATCTGCAACGTAAGAGCCCTGGACAGCAAACAGCAGCAGCAGCAGCACGTTTTCTTGCAATAGAGGAGCCCGGGTTATTTCCAACTGGCATAATAACTAGTCAAAAATGGTATCCGATAAGTTAACTTGCTCAGCTTTTGTACCAGGAGAAAAATGGGCCAATAAAATGGCTTTATTTCGAAGCCGCTTAGTACGTAGAATGATCTGCAGGGGATTTTGTTGATTGCACCCTAGTTAACCTACAACTACTTCCTAACTGCTGAATTTTGGTGGGGGCCAAGAAAGGAGAAGGGTAAAATTCATTCAATGAGTTGGGAGAAGCTATCTAAGTCAAAGGAGGAAGGTGCGATGGTTTTAAGGACCTGCACAGCTTTAATCTAGCACTCCTAACAAAGGCATTAAAGAAATACAATATATAATCATTCAATATATCATTATTGTAGTTGTACATTTTCTTTATGACTTATGTATAAATTTCTTTCTCTTTCTTAAACTCAATCAATTTTTTTTTTTTAATTCAATAACTTTTTTCTCTTTTAAACTTAATTATGTCATTGCATTTAATTTTTGCACCGATATTGTAGGTACACATTTACTAGTCTATACTAAGAGTGAATGGGCATAGACACATAGATTATGAGACCCTCCCCATACTCTAGCTTATATGTATTGGTTCCTACATGTTGGAATCATGTTGGGTTGCTTAAAACTCTCCAAGCCCAGCCCACTACTCAGCCTTAACCCGTGCCAAGCCCGTGTCTATTTTTACTCCGGCGTGTGATTTATTCCAGTAGCTTCTCTCTCTGCCTCGCACTCTCTTCCTCGCATTAGGGTTTCAGATACACTCTATGCTCTCTAATCTCCTCTTTAATTTGTCTCTTGTATTATTCTTGTTATGGTAATCTTTACTTGTGAATGTGTTGGATATGCAGGTGAGACTTTCGAGCAGTCCTAAGCTCCACAGTTGAAATTCGATTTCCAGAAGGGCGGTAAAAAACCCTTTTCCCTTTTGTGCCATTTATTTATATGCTCCTTGTTTGTTACATCCAGATCTTGTTATGTAAAATAATTTCTAGTTACACAGTTACATGACATAATCTTGAAATCTAGCTGGCAATTTGTGACTCTTTCTTATGTTCCTTGCATGAGCTGTAACATTTTGCTCCCGTTCTGGAAAAACAACCTTATCCTCAAGGTTGTAATCCGGATAGGTTGTTACAAAAGAGTTGAAATCCTCCCATGTCGTATCTTCCAATGGTAATCCCGAGCACTGAACTAATAGCTGGTTACAATCCTGACCCTTTCTTCGAATAACTCTAGTATCCACAATAGCTAATGGAGTCAACATGGGTTGATTGTTGACAGACCCCGTAGGTAAATCCAAAGACAGAAAATCTACTCCATAAGCCTTTTTTAGACACGATACATGAAAAACATTGTGGATCTTTGAGGTTGGTGGAAGCTCCACTTCATAGGCCGAAAAACCAATTTTCCTCAGCACCTTATAAGGACCATAATATTGCTTAGACAATTTATGTTGTCCTTGCGTTAAAGAAAGTTGTCTATATGGTCGGAGCTTTACAAATATCATGTCTCCTGATTCTAATGTGACATCCCTTCGATGTTTATCAGCTAATTGCTTCATACGACTCTGAGCTTGCTGTAGATTTATCTTAAGCAACTTAAGCACCTCATCTCTAACAATTAAGTCCTGATCAACAACTTGTATGTTGGAATTGCCCCTGATATATGCTGGCACAGCTGGTGGTTTTCTACCATAAACCACTTCGAATGGTGTAATACCAGCCCCATCATGAAATGAAATATTATATGCAAATTCAGCCCAAGGTAGAAACTTTACCCAACTAGTAGGTGTATCCATCACAAAGCACCTCAAGTATTGTTGAATAGTTCTGTTGAGCACTTCAGTTTGCCCGTCCGTTTGAAGATGATAAGCACTACTCATGGCCAAAGTAGTCCCACTCAATTTAAAAAGTTCTTTCCAAAAATGGCTCATGAATATTGGGTCTCTATCCGGCACAATGGTCCTCGGAATACCATGCAAACGAATGACCATATGCAAGAATAAGGCTGCTACTGTAGTTGCTGTAAATCCAAATCTCAAAGCACCCAAATGACAATATTTAGACAACCGGTCAAAAACTACGAAAATAACATATAAGCCCTCAGATTTAGGAAGACATGTAATAAAATCCATACTAATATCTTCCCAAATTTGGTCTGAAATAGGAAGCGGAGCTAACAACCCAGTAGGTGTTTGAGTAGAATATTTCACCTGTTGGCAAACCATACAACTCCGAACAAAGTCATAAACTTGTTTCCTCATGCCGTCCCAAAAAAATTCTCCAACAATCCGCTTATAAGTCTTCCAAAATCCAAAATGACCAGCGCTAGGAGTCACATGATATTCCTGTAGTAAAGTTAGGATCACAGAAGATTGTGGCACCAAAAACAATCTGTTATGATAGTATAACAAATTATTTTTCCAAACTATAGGATATTTAATTGTGTGTCCATGTGCAAGGTCAGAAATTATTTGCACAAAAGCAGGAATGGTCTGATACTCTTTCTTTAGTGTCTCTATGAAAGAGAAATGTGGAGAAGACCATCCACAAAACTGTCCCTCCTCTATAAACTGTCTAGACAAAGCATCAGCTACTTGATTCTCTTGTCCCGATTTATAAGTGATAGTGTAATCATATCCTATCAACTTAGAAAGATACTGCTACTGCTCAGGTGTTTGAATAACTTGTGTTAGAATCTCCTTAAGGCTTCTATGATCAGTCCAAATAAAAAAATGTGAGCCTAACACATACTGTCTCCACTTGCGTACCGCTGCCACAATAGCATAAAGCTCCCTTACATAGGCAGAAGCTTTGCGCAAATGTAAAGGTATCTTTTTGCTAAAATATGAAATAGGGTGAGTCTCTTGTAAGAGTACTGCTCCCACAGCCAATCCAAAAGCATCAGTTTCAATGACAAAAGTCTTTGAAAAATCCGATAATCTCAAAATAGGGGCTTGTAACAGGGTGGCTTTAAGAGCTTCAAAAGCCTGTTGAGCCTGAGCATTCCAATGAAACTCGTCCCTTTGTAACAAGTCCGTCAGAGGTGATGCAATGTGTAAACACCCCATTTTTGCCCTAAGAGTCAATAATACTAAAAAATAATCAATTTTTAATTTTTCCCAATTTTCCTCTAATTTAGTATAAATAGTAAAAATATTCAAAAAAATAAGAATAAATAGGAAAACACATCAATTTTGAAAAATGATTTCAGAAATAGAAATAATAAATAATAAAAAAAAATTACAAAATTTGGAATTTTCAAAAAATACAAAAAAATAGAAAAATCGCATTGCATATATGCAATTTGCGAAATTAGAAAAATCAGGAAAGTGGGCTAGCTCAGCTGGTCCAGACCATGGGCTAAGGCGCGCGGTGCGGGTGCGAGGTCGCAGGTTCGAAACGCGGGGGAAGCAGTTTCCGCGTTTTGCGAATTTTTCATTTACCCAGGACACGTGGCAGCATCCGATTGGCTGGAGGAAGCACACGCGCCGGGCGCGTGATTGTCTCCTACCTCGAGCCCGAGATCGCCGGCGGAAGGAAAAATTCGTATTTCGGCCGTTTCGATTAGATTTTTTTGCAAAAATCCAACAGATCTTCAACATAAATAAGATAAACATTATCTAATTGGAATCAAATCGCAACAAATCGAAGAATTGACACAAATCGGAGTTGGTTTTTCTAACCGAAAATCCGATCAGCTTCAATCGGAGGAAATCCGAGCTTATCCAACTCGGCTTCAAGTGCCTATAAATAGAGGAGGAGGGGAGGAAGCAAAGGCACGAATCACAATTGAGAGAAAGTGAGGAAAGAGTGAAAATCGGAGAGCATCGGAGAAGGATCCAAAACCGCGAGCACCGACCGGAGTTGAACCACCACCAGGAGGCGATCTGGGAGCAAACCACTGCCACCATTGGATTCAGCAACCTCGAGAAGCTAGGATTCGACACCTCAGTCGCTGCAAAAGGCCACCGGAATGCCGTGAACGAGCCTTCCCCGCCGCCGTGTCCGATCGATCCGACCCGACTTGCGCACCGACCCGGATCCAGGTAAGTCGGATTTTCCGGATTTTTTTATTTTATTTTACTTATTTTGTTTATTTATTTGTTCCGAATTAATTTATTATTTATTTGTGGTTTTTGTTATTTGCTTAGTTATTTATTTATTGGTTTTTGTTATTTGTTTAGTTATTAGTTATTTATTTGTTTCCATTTTCAATAAATAGAAAAATGTAGAAATTAGGTCCTTTTTTTAGGATTTAATAATGTAAAATAAAAAATAAAAAATAAATAAAACAAGAAAAATAATAATAAAATTTTAGATATCAAAATAGGAAACTTAGGATACAAAAATAAAAAAAAATTCCCAAAAAATCACAAAAATCAACAAAATTCCCAGAAATCACAAAAATAACAAAAAATCATAAAAAAATCATAAAAGTTAATAAAAAATTCAAAAATTATGAAAGAATCATAAAAATGAGTTTTAGCACTTAGAAAAATCCTTTTCTTCAAATAAATCCAAAATTGATGTTTTTCCCTAAAATTCACTTTCAAAATCAGATTAAAGCTTAGGCTTAGAATTTTTTTAGAAAAATCCCAAAAATGATAAGAACACAAATCAAAAGAGATTTCAAAAACTAAAATTTACAAACAAACTTAAAGTTTTCAGAAAAGCGAACTACGACTTGTTTGATCCTGAATAGCAAGTATGTAGGCACCCATTCGAGTCAACCCATAAAATGAATGAAAAATCATTTTCTTGAAATAATTCAAAAACATAATAAAAAGTAACAGAAACACAATAAAACACATTTCTAAAAGAGACAATTTTAGGAGATTAGGTGGTAACCGTAAAGGTTTTAATAGGTTAGCCTCTGGACTTAGAAACTCTGGTTTTCCCTTTTCCTCTTTTCAAAAACGAGAAGAGGAAATAACGACGACTAGTGGTCCAAATTAAGACTAATCTGCTCCTTTAGTCTTAATTCAATATTTCCCAACAACAGTTGGGTGGCAACTCCAAAATTAAATGAAATTCCTAACTCAAGTTGAAGATCTACATTAAATGAGCATAGGGTCTAGTCTAGATCAGATTAGGAATGGGAATTCAAAAATTAGACTCGACAGGATGGCGACTCCGCTGGGGACCCATGCCAGTAGGCTAGCCACCTGAATCTCTTCAAATTGTTCTCCTTAAGAAAAGTTTTTCAATTATTGCTCTGTTACTGACTTTTCAGGGATTAGTTAGATTTTTGTTTCTTTACTGTAGGGGCATGCATGCATATATCTGTGTGAGTAGATGCGGTCGAACCCGAACCGTCCTAGAAACCTAAGACAAGGAGCCATTGTGTAGGTTTCTGGCGAAGTGAGTTGATTCACCGCTCGGGACCGATTAGGCTACCCTACCCTATGCTTCGATATGGCCTGAGATCCATTTCTCCGAGAATGCGGGAGGCCATAGAGCTCGGGAACCAATTAGAACCAACCTACTTGCATACATAACATCATAAGGGGTTGACAATTGGATGACAATGTAATGGTTTGTTATTTTGTCCTTGGAGTTCAGGACTATTTCGCTGTAACATTTTCATAGTTTTGTTTGTAATTAGGTTGTTTCTTATTATAATAGATGGCTAGCAGTGCAGTCGACTGTCTCCTCCGTAAAGAAATTCGGGTGTACAAACCTTTGGACCCAAAATTGGTACTGGACCATTGGTTCACCTTGTACAACCTAGAGGAGCAGGCCTTCATCCAGCAAAAGATCGGCCCCGTCCTCTCACTGACAAGGATAGAGGCGAATTTGCCTTTAGTCCGGGCTATGCTCCAATTATGGGAAATCGAGCCCGCTGCTTTCTTTATCGGGCCGCATGAGATCACCCCTACCCTGGAAGAGTACACCCAGTTGCTACAGGCTCCAGCACTGACTGATCAAATCTATACGCGAGACCTTGAGGCCAGGCCAGCCGATACCTTCAGCAGATCATTAGGCATCCATAAAACAGCAGTCAACAAAGCCCTAGCAGACTGTAATGGATATTGCATACGAATGGATGATTTAGAAGCCTGGTTTATCGCCCGAGAGGACAATGGGGATAGAAAGGACATCCTGTGTGGGGACCCCAAGACTTACAGACAGAGAAGGGTGAACGCTTTCATCTTGACAGCCTTCGCCACCATACTGTTCCCCACCGGGACCTTCTATATTCACTACAGGGTTGCAGAGCTGGTGACCCAATTCCTGGAGGGAAGATCCTACATCCTCGCTCTACTGGCTGAACAGATCCGGAATTTAAACTTCCTCAAGAAAAAAGGCCATGGGATCCTTCGCTCCAGCCTCAACCTTCTGCTAATATGGTTTGTAAGCCACCTCAAATGCTTCGGGCTAAACATGGTCAGGAAAACCCTAGCCCAACAGGTGGATCTGGTGGATTCATGTATAGAGAAGGTAAAGCTACCCGATGACCTTACCAGCCACGATTGGGTAGAGCTGCTTAGGAGCTTCAGTGCCGAAGATATTCTATGGACAGCCAGGTGGAGTTGTTGTAACAAAATCATCTTGACCTGCAGAAACTTCCAAGCAGTGCCTTTAATCGGAATCAGCGGATGTATCGGATATCACCCAAACTCAGTGGTCCGCCAGTTCGGCACTATCCAAGACATAGTTTATCGGCCCTCGGTACAAGCAGTTACCTTTGAGTATCAAGATCTGAACCTGTTAGTAGCTGAGAAGTTTGTGAAGCTGGCAGAGGTCAAAGCACTTTGGGAAGCCAGAATTGAAAGCCCGAATGTGGACCTCGGGGAATTAGATGGCGAAGTGGGAAAGCACCGAGCCACCAGAGAGTTTGTAATTCGCCAGCTATACCAGATAGGGGAAAGAGCATATCGGGTTCCAAACGTCACCCAACCAAGACCAAACAAGATCAATCCAGAGACAAAAGTATACCTGGAGCAGGTCAGGGCCCGAATGGAGGTATACTTTGAAGCCGCGGATCATAAGAAAGACATATGGAAGGGACGTTTCAAAGAATCCGACCAAAGGAACAAGGCCTTAGAAGCACAATTGGAGAAATGCCAAGCCAAAGTCAAGGAATTGGAAGCCGTCATCAGTGGGGAGTCTGAGCCTCCACAACAGAAGACTAAAAGAACTAGGAAGTAGATCTTTATTTTTAATATTTCATTTTGAACTCCAGAATTCTCAATATTAATAAAAGTAAAGTTTCAATATTACATTGTCAATCAATTGTCAACCCTTTTACTTTTAGCATCCGCGTGACACATGCATATCATTCGTGCATTCATTACACTAAAAGCAAAACAAAATGCGAATCCAGGTATCAAAATAGCTCCCAAACAATTGAACCCTCCTAGAAGCCCAGTTCTCACGCGCTCAAGAACAAAAATGGCCAACAGTAGTGACAACCGCAACAACACCAATGTTGAAGCTGCCTCGGACTCTAAGATCATGTCCCTAGAACAAACAGTCCAACAACTGGCTGCCCAGGTTCACCTCTTAACTGAAAGCATCGGCCTCCTGCGCAACACTCAGCCAACCCAGGAAGAGTATTCAGGGGCCAGAAAGGGAAAAGCAGTGGAGGGACAGCCTCCGGAATATGAGGAGATCAATTCCCACCTTAACCCGGCTTTTGAATATGAGCCAAAAGTCAACCAAGGGCCGACCTCTGACGACCTGAAGAGGGAAATGGAAGAGAGGCAGAAGGAGATAGAGAAGCGACTCTTCCAGCAGCTCTATGACAAGATGAAAAGCATTGAAGGCCCTGATGGTTTTGAACAGGCCGGAATCACCAATCTGCCAACATGCAAGGAAGAGATATACCCTGAAAAGTTCAAGACCCCAGAGTTTGAAAAGTATGATGGGACCGGCTGCCCCAAAATGCATACCAGGCTATATGCCCGGAAAAGGAGCAAGTATGCTCAATACGACCAGCTCATGCTCCAGACATTCCAGGACAGCCTCACAGCCCCTGCACTGGTCTGGTATGCCCACCTGGACTTCAACATTGTCAACACTTGGGAGAAGCTAGCTCGGGCGTTTTATGATCAATATAAGTTCAATATTGAAGTCGCCCCATCTGTAATCGACCTGGGGAGTCTCCGGAAGAGACATGCTGAGTCGTTCAAGGAATATGCTCAGCACTGGAGAGCCCAGGCCGCCAGGGTAGCAACCTCGATATCTGAGAAGGAATTGACATCCATATTTGTCAATACCCTGGACAAGACCTACTTTTCACACCTGGTAGGCTAGACCTCATCCAGTTTTGCAGAGGTAGTGGCTGCGGGGTGCAGGATTGAGAATGCCATCACCACCGGTAGACTCCAAACAATGGAGCCTCCTAGGGTCACACCGACACAAAGGCCTGTGGGAGGAAACAGAGCTAAAGAGTCCACTGTCAGCACGGTCCACTCCGGTAAAGCAGAAAAAGTCGGGACTCGTGTTACATTTCAGACCACGAGTACCCCAGTCCAGCAACCCACGACGGGTCAAACTCAGGCTGTCAGGGTCCCAAGGCAGTTCACTCCAATCCCCATCCCACTCAGTCAAGTCTTCGCTCGGTTGAGGGCAGACAACTTAATTAGCTTCGAGGTCCCCAACGACCGATACAAGCCCAAGAATTTCGACTCAAGCCTTAAGTGTGACTACCACATGGGTCAGGAGGGGCATTCCACATATAGGTGCTGGAGGCTCCGACACAAAATCCAAGATTTAATTGATGCAGGAATCATACAATTGGATTTCGTGAACGCCCCAGCACCCAATGTCAACACCAACCCCCTGCCCAATCACAGGCCCACCATTAATATGATTACATCTGAGGAGTTAGTTCCCAAAGAAGCCCTAAAGACCGAGCCACAGAAGAAGCAATCCCGCCAAGCTCCAGAAGAGACTCCAAAAACACACATTAAGAAGAGATGGTTAGCGGGAGACCCAACGGTTGGCATGTTGGGAAAATCACACAGGAGATTTCAGTACTTGGTAAACTATTCTTATACCCCGACTGAACAAGGGCCACCTAGCTGATGGGGACTAGAATTTGAGAAGGAAGACAACCCGGCAGAGGAAGAGGGGAAGACTGTCAACACGATCAACTCTCATCAGAAGCCCAGGGTTATACAATGCTATGAGGGACAGTCAACTATGGTACAAATCCCAAGAAAAATATATGTATTCAACGTTCCCATACTGGTAGGGAATTACAAGGCTGCACCGTTCGACTATCGGGCCCTCAAACAAGAGCGACCTCCTATAGTGGGAGGCATCACACGCTCTGGGAGATTATACAATCCAAAGTATAAAGGCCCGACTGAAGAGCCCACCGTAGAAAAAGGGGAAGAAGAGGAAGAAGGACTTGCTGCATTCACGAAGATGGTTAAGGCCAGTGAATACAAGATTATGGAACAATTAAATAAAGTTCCAGCGCAGATATCGCTCATGGGCCTTCTCACAACATCCGAACCTCACAGGGAAGCACTCTTTAAAGTGCTGAAAAAGATTCAGGTCCCGGAAGGTATCGCTACAGACAAATTGGGTCACGTGGCGGACTCCATCTTCGCAATGGACCAAATATCCTTCTCGCTGGAAGAGCTAGGGGAAGAGGGAGACCAACATACCAAACCACTGTTCGTAGTGGTCAAGTACAATGACACCATTGTCTCCCGGGTACTTATCGATAACGGATCATCTCTCAACGTTTGCCCATTGGCAACGCTCGACTTATTGGGGGTCGATCCAAGCAATATAGAACCTAGGTCCACAATGGTCAGAGCTTTTGATGGGTCCAAAAGAGACATAGTAGGGGAGGTGAGCCTACCGGTGGAAATCAGTCCACAAATATTCCACATCTCCTTCCAGGTCCTCGATATCCCAAGATCCTTTAATTTGCTCTTGGGACGACCTTGGATACATGCTGCTGGAGCCATCCCCTCTAATCTCCACCAAAGGGTCAAATTCATCGCAAACGGGCAGATAGTTACCGTACTGGGCGAGCAGGATTACGCCATATACAAAGAGACTGCCATACCTTATATTGGGGAAGAAGGTTCAGAAGACCTGGGGTTGCAGATTTTCAATGAAGTAAACATGGTGACCAGCAAGGAGGGCCATCAGTTTAAAGAGGGGCAGCACGGGATGTTTGGACTGGGGTACATTCCTATGGCCGTGGAAGAAGCACTAGCAAAAGGTGTCAGAGGCAGAATGAAGGGGAAGCTGATCGACACCCGGATGGGCATCCCACCTCTCCAACAATCTTTCCGAAAGGCAAACGTCAGTCAAGAGCTCTGGATAAATGAGGAGGACGACAGCAAAGGGAAATCAACTCCCCGCACGCCTAACCAGCATCCGGCTCTCAATAATTGGTTTTGTTATCCTATCAGTAGCGCTAGGTTAGCTCAAAAGTAGAGAAAGATTATTAAACAAATTTTATTGAGACTATTTATCGAATTCCATTGCAGTTTTTTTTTTCTTCTTACATATATATGATTTCATTTTTTACTCAAATCTCCTACCATCGAACATCAGGGATATTTCGCGCAGGTAGAAAGTAAAAACGCTGATATCGTTTCCAACACTGCTGGGTCAGTTGTTAAAGGCGATATTTTAGACCACGAAATAATACAAGAAAATTGGCTAAAACATGAACAAAGCGGAATCTCGATCGACGAGCCTGTGGAGATAGTAAATCTAGGAAGCATGGAAAACCCTAAGAACCTCAAAATCGGGACCAATTTGAGTGCCGAGCAAAAACATGAGATAACCAAGCTATTAACGGAATATGCAGATGTGTTTGCCTGGTCGTATGGTGACATGCCAGGGCTAGACCAGTCAATAGTAGTTCACAGGCTTCCCATAAGGGAAGATGTCAAACCTAAAAAACAAAAACTGAGAAGATTTAGGCCTGACATCTTACTGAAAATCAAAGAAGAAGTCAAGAAACTACTAGAAGTAGGGTTCATTGAAGTATCCAACTACCCAGAGTGGGTAGCAAATATAGTCCCTGTCCTGAAAAAGAACGGAAAAGTACGCGTATGCGTAGACTTTCAGGACTTAAACCAAGCCACGCCAAAGGATAACTTCCCCCTACCTCATATTAACGTTCTAGTAGACAACACTGCGGGAAACCATCTCTTCTCATTCATGGACGGTTTCTCAGGATATAATCAAATAAAAATGGCTAAGAAAGATAAAACCAAAACGACTTTCATCACAACATGGGGGACTTTCTGTTACAAAGTCATGCCCTTCGGTTTAAAAAATGCTGGGGCAATGTATCAGAGAGCCATGGTCGCCATACTTCATGAAATGATGCATCGTGTGGTTGAAGTATATGTCGACGACATGATAGCCAAATCCAAAGAAAGAGAAAGCCATATAGGTATCCTGAGGAAATTGTTCAAACGACTGAGAAAGTTCCAGCTTAAGTTAAACCCAGAAAAATGTACTTTTGGGGTCACAACGGGGAAATTGTTAGGGTTTGTCATAAGCCAGGAGGGCATTAGAATCGACCCTGACAAGGTGAAATCTATATTAGAGTTACCTTCCCCACGCTCCGTTAAAGAAGTAAGAAGCTTACTGGGAAGATTAAATTACATAGCTCGATTTATCTCACAGCTCACCGACAAATGCCTGCCACTATTCCGTCTGTTGAAGAAGAACGCCGCAATAGAATGGGACAACAAATGCGAAGAGGCATTCAGGACAATCAAAGACTACCTTATAAAACCTCCAATCTTGATAGTCCCGAAACAAGGAAAGCCTTTATTCTTATACCTCACTATACTCCTTGAATCCATGGGATGTGTGCTGGGGCAGAAAGATGAAGAGGGAAGAGAGCGTTCCATATATTATCTGAGTAAGAAGTTCACAAATGGGGAACAGAGGTACTCGGAGGTGGAGAAGATGTGTTGTGCGTTAATTTGGGTTATGCACCGGCTAAGGCAGTATACCCTTTATTACCATATTGTGCTACTGACAAGACATGATCCCTTGAAATACTTGGCAGAGAAACCAGCTTTGATAGGAAAAATCTCTAAGTGGCAAATGCTCCTATTTGAGTTCGACATCACATACATGAATCAGAACTCAATGAAAGGGCAAGCCTTAGCCGACCAATTGGCGGAACACCCTGTCGAAACAGATTCCCAAGAACTACAGGCCCAGTTTCCAGATGAGAATATATTGACAATGGAGGATATGCCAGTAGAAGACCTTGGGATAGAGTAGAACCTAAAATGGAAATTGTTTTTCGATGGAGCCGCCAACATATTCGGTTGTGGGGTTGGGGCAGTATTGATATCCCCGAACGGCACTCAATTCCCTGCAGCGATGAGACTTACATTTCCCTATACCAATAATATCGCAGAATATGAAGCATGTATTCTTGGCCTCAAAATGGCTTGCCAAATGGGAATCCACGAATTAGAGGTATACGGGGATTCATCGCTCATCATACTACAGACAAGAGGGGAATACAAGACTACAGACCCCAAACTGGTACCATATCATCAACACTTGATAGAGCTAATTGAGGAATTCAAGGCAATCACTTTCACATACATCCCGAGAACTCAGAATCAGTTCGCAGATGCACTAGCCACACTAGCATCTATGATCCAGATAACAGGAGGAGCCGAAGTTCAACCGATGAAAATAGACATCGAAAGTCGACCCGCCTACTGTTTAACAATTGAAAAGATACAAGATGACAAACCCTGGTATCACGACATCAAGACCTTTCTCCAAGAAGGTAAATACCCCGAAATGGCCAGCAAGAATGACCAAAGAACACTCAGAAGGTTAGCAAGCCATTTCCTATTAAATGGGTCTATACTTTACAAAAGATCAGCTGATACCACCTTGTTAAGATGTGTGGACAAAGATGAAACATGCGAACTGATAAAGGAAGTACATGAAGGAGTATGTGGACCTCATATTAATGGCTACATGTTGGCCCGAAAAATCATGAGGTTAGGATATTATTGGTTAACCATGGAATCAGATTGCATAAAATATGTCAAGCACTGTCATCTGTGTCAAGTCTACGCAAACCAGATAAATGCTCCGCCCAACGAGCTACACTTGTTATCCGCACCATGGCCATTCTCCATGTGGGGAATCGACATAATTGGCCCTATCACTCTGACAGCATCCAACGGCCATAAATTTATATTGGTAGCAATTGATTACTTCACCAAGTGGGTAGAAGCTTCATCATACACCAATGTCACAAAGGGATAATAGTCCGCTTCTTAAAAAGGGACATAATAGCCTAATATGGAGTTCCTGAGTCCATCATCACCGACAACGGTACCAATCTCAACAACAAATCGATGACAGGTTTATGTCAACAATTCCACATAAACCACCGAAATTCAACTCCCTACCGACCTCAAATGAATGGGGCAGTAGAAGCAGCTAACAAAAATATCAAGAAGATCATCGAGAAAATGACAACAACTTACAAAGATTGGCATGAAATGTTACCGTTTGCTCTCATGGCATACAGGACTTCAATAAGAACGTCTACAGGAGTTAGCCCTTACTCATTGGTATATGGTACTGAAGCAGTGCTACCAGTTGAAGTTGAGATACCATCATTCAGAATCTTATCAGAAACTCAGTTAACCGAATCAGACTGGGTAAAGAAGAGGCTTGATCAGCTAAATCTGATTGATGAAAGAAGACTTACCGCATTATGTCATGGTCTGTGTTACCAACAAAGAATGGCCCGAGCATTTAACAAGAAGATGAGACCTCGGTACTTTAAAGAGGGGGATCTGGTGTTAAGGAAGGTTCTCCCGAACGCGTAAGACTGCAGAGGGAAATTTACCCCAAACTACGAAGGCCCTTATGTGGTGAAAAAGGTTCTGTCAGGAGGTGCTTTGATACTGACTCAAATGGATGGTCCAGAATTGAGAGACCCCATTAACACAGATGCTGTAAAGATGTACTATCCTTAGGCAAGGGAATTGAAATTTTGCCAATGTTCGACACAAATTTCGTTGAGTCGAGTTTTTTTTTTTTATATAAGCAAAGTTAATATCCCTGAATGGTCAATAATCCAAATCAATTCACACCACAACAAATATTCTTAAACCCATTACCCACCATTTCACCAATGAAAGATAAACACTAAAATGATAATGAATCTTAATATGGTTTGTGATATAATCCTATCTATTTTTTTGCATTAAAACTGAGTGCGTCATTAGGATAGCATTACCGTCAAAAGAGCGTTGTGTATAAAGAAAGGGAGCACATCAAAATTGTCGACCTTGTGTCAAGATAAGAAGAAATGAAGCAAAAGCAAACCAGCCCGAAGGTTCAGTTGTTTGGTTGCTATCCACGATAAAACTGGCAAGCACATTAAAAAAATAATAACTGTCATGAAAGGCATCACATCATTTAGGTCGAGCCGTAGAAAGCATATTCAAAAGTACAAGATGAGTCAGCCCGTAGTGGGGCACTTGTCTGAACATGCCCTTTAATAGGGTGGTCAGCCCAAAAAGGGGCACTTCCCTAGATCTCTCAAGGTTAGCCCACATGGGGCACCTTTTGAGCCATCATTTTCATCATAGGGTAGTCAGCCCAAAAAGGGGCACTTCCCTAGATCTCTTCTAAGGTCGGTCTATAAAGACGCCTTCCTAGATATCATTTTTATATTAGGTTAGTCAGCCCATAGGGGGCACTTTCCTAAAACTTTGTCCTCATGGTCAACCCATAGGGAGCACTTTTTGAGGCAAATTCAACTCCAGGTTAGTTAGCCCATAGGGGGCACTTTCCTAAACTTTGTTCTCATGGTCAGCCCATAGGGGGCACTTTTTGAGACAATTCAATCCCAGGTTAGTCAGCCCATAGAGGGCACTTTCCTAAACTTTGTTCTCATGGTTAGCCATAGGGGGCACTTTTTGAGACAATTCAATCCCAGGTTAGTCAGCCCATAGGGGGCACTTTCCTAAACTTTGTTCTCATGGTCAGCCCATAGGGGGCACTTTTTGAGACAAATTCAACCCCAGGTTAGTCAGCCCATAAGGGGCACTTTCCTAAAACTTTGTCCTCATGGTCAGCCCATAGGGGGCTCTTTTTGAGACAATTCAATCCCAGGTTAGTCAGCCCATAGGGGACACTTTCCTAAACTTTGTTCTCATGGTCAACCCATAAGGGGCACTTTCCTAAACTTTGTTCTCATGGTCAGCCCATAGGGGGGCACTTTTTGAGACAATTCAATCCTAGGTTAGTCAGCCCAAAGGGGGCACTTTCCTAAAACTTTGTCCACATGGTCAGCCCATAGGGAGCACTTTCCTAAAAAAAAAAATACTTTGTTCTCATGGTCAGCCCATAGGGGGCACTTTTTGAGGCAAAATTCAATTCAAAGGTTAGTCAACCCATAGGGGGCACTTTCCTAAAAATCCGTTCTCATGGTTAGCCCATAGGGGGCACTTTTTGAGACAATCCCATCAAAGGTTAGTCAGCCCATAGGGGGCACTTTCCTAAAAAAAATCTTTGTCCTCATGGTCAGCCCATAGGGGGCACTTTTTGAGGCATTCAATTCAAAGGTTAGTCAGCCCATGAGAGGCACTTTCCTAAACTCTCCCGATTAGTCAGCTCTCGGGGAACTTTTCAGAAAAGTTCTCCCAAACAATTGCAAGTCTAACAAGACGCTTCTGTTGACAGGTAGCCAGCTCATAAGGGCGCTTCCTAAGTAAATCTTCTTTCCAAGGTTGAAAGTCTGATAAGACGCTTCCTATCATCATTTCTCATACATTCCTACACAATGATGGAGACATGTCCCATCGCCAATTAGTCAGCCCATAAAGCACTTTTTGGGAAGGAACATTACCTTGAATTGTTAGGAACATCTTCAATCGTAGGATTATTGGCTCTTGGAGCATTTTCCTACCAAAACCTAATTCAGGAGGCCAAAAATGGTGTCTTTTGTTTATCTTTGTAGTTAAGTTTTTCAAACTTTACCACAAAGAGGGGCAGCTGTAAACACCTCATTTTTGCCCTAAGAGTCAATAATACTAAAAAATAATCAATTTTTAATTTTTCCCAATTTTTCCCAATTTTCCTCTAATTTAGTATAAATAGTAAAAATATTCAAAAAAAAAATAAGAATAAATAGGAAAACACATCAATTTTGAAAAATGATTTCAGAAATAGCAATAATAAATAATAAACAATTTTTACAAATTTTGGAATTTTCAAAAAATACAAAAAAATAGAAAAATCGCATTGCATATAAGCAATTTGCGAAATTAGAAAAATCAGGAAAGTGGGCTAGCTCAGCTGGTCCGGACCATGGGCTAAGGCGCGTGGTGCGGGTGCGAGGTCGTAGGTTCGAAACACGGGGGAAGCAGTTTCCGCGTTTTGCGAATTTTTCATTTACCCAGGACACGTGGTAGCATCTGATTGGCTGGAGGAAGCGCATGCGCCGGGCGCGTGATCGTCTCCTACCTCGAGCCCGAGATCGCCGGCGGAAGGAAAAATTCGTATTTCGGCCGTTTCGATTCGATTTTTTTGCACAAACCCAACAGATCTTCAACATAAATAAGATAAACATTATCTAATTGGAATCAAATCGCAACAAATCGAGGGATTGACACAAATCGGAGTTGGTTTTTCTAACCGAAAATCCAATCAGCTTCAATCGGAGGAAATCCGAGCTTATCCAACTCGGTTTCAAGTGCCTATAAATAGAGGGGGAGGGGAGGAAGCAAAGGCACGAATCACAATTGAGAGAAAGTGAGGAAAGAGTGCAAATCGGAGAGCATCGGAGAATGATCCAAAACCGCGAGCACCGACCGGAGTTGAACCACCACCAGGAGGCGATTTGGGAGCAAACCACCGCCACCATTAGATTCAACAACCTCAAGAAGCTAGGATTTGACCTCACCCGCTGCAAAAGGCCATAGGAACGCCGTGAACGAGCCTTCCCCGCCGCCGTGTCCGATCGATCCAACCCGACTCGATTCAACCCGACCGACCTGACTCGCTCACCGACCCGGATCCAGGTAAGTCGGATTTTTCGGATTTTTTTTTATTTTATTTTACTTATTTTGTTTATTTATTTGTTCCGAATTAATTTATTATTTATTTGTGGTTTTTGTTATTTGCTTAGTTATTTATTTATTGGTTTTTGTTATTTGTTTAGTTATTAGTTATTTATTTGTTTCCATTTTCAATAAATAGAAAAATGTAGAAATTAGGTTTTTTTTTAGGATTTAATAATGTAAAATACAAAATAAAAAAAATAAACAAGAAAAATAATAATAAAATTTTAGATGTCAAAATAGGAAACTTAGGATACAAAAATCAACAAAAATTCCCAAAAATCACAAAAATCAACAAAATTCCCAGAAATCACAAAAATAACAAAAAATCATAAAAATCATAAAAAATCATAAAAGTTAATAAAAAATTCAAAAATTATGAGAGAATCATAAAAATGAGTTTTAGCACTTAGAAAAATCCTTTTCTTCAAATAAATCCAAAATTGATGGTTTTCCCTAAAATTCACTTTCAAAATCAGATTAAAGCTTAGGCTTAGAATTTTTTTAGAAAAATCCCAAAAATGATAAGAACACAAATCAAAAGAGATTTCAAAAACTAAAATTTACAAACAAACTTAAAGTTTTCATAAAAGCGAACTACGACTTGTTTGATCCCGAATAGCAGGTACGTAGGCACCCATTCGGGTCAACCCATAAAATGAATGAAAAATCATTTTCTTGAAATAATTCAAAAACATAATAAAAAGTAACAGAAACACAATAAAACACATTTCTAAAAGAGACAATTTTAGGAGATTAGGTGGTAACCGTAAAGGTTTTAATAGGTTAGCCTCCGGACTTAGAAACTCTGGTTTTCCCTTTTCCTCTTTTCAAAAACGAGAAGAGGAAATAACGACGACTAGTGGTCCAAATTAAGACTAATCCGCTCATTTAGTCTTAATTCAATATTTCCCAACAACAGTTGGGTGGTGACTCCAAAATTAAACGAAATTCCTAACTCAAGTCGAGGATCTACATTAGATGAGCATAGGGTCTAGTTTAGATCGGATTAGGAATGGGAATTCAAAAATTAGACTCGACACAATGGCAGTGTAATTCTTGACAAATCTCTGATAATATCCAGCCAATCCCAAAAAAGCTCTCAGCTGTTTTTGAGTCATAGGCACAAGCCACTGTTGAACACCCTATACCTTAGAAGGATTAGGACACACTCCAGCAGCGGATACCATATGACCCAAATAGTCAATAGTAGATGCTGCAAAAATACATTTAGAAGCCTTGACATAAAACTGATGTTGCTGTAACACTTGTAATATTAACTCCAAGTGTTGTAAATGTGCAGTAACATCCTTGCTATAAACCAATATGTCATCAAAGAAAACCACCACAAAATGCCGTAAAAATGGCTGGAAAATCCTATTCATAATAGCCTGGAAAGTGGCTGGTGCATTGCTTAAGCCAAAGGGCATTACTAAGAACTCATAATGTCCCTCATGAGTTCTAAAAGCTATTTTTTCCACATCTTCCGGCTTCATTCTAATTTGATGGTATCCTAAGCGCAAATCCAGTTTCGAAAAACATGCAGCACCATATAATTCTTCTAAAAGTTCATCAATAGTTAGGATGGGAAACTCATCTTTGATAGTAACCTGATTTAGAGCCCTATAATCTACACAGAATCTCCAAGTACCATCTTTTTTTTTACTAAAAGTACAGGCGAAGAGAATGGGCTAGTACTATGTTGAATGATGCCTGACTCCATCATTTCTTTCACTTGTTTTTCAATTTCACCTTTTTGAAAATGAGGGTATCTATAAGGCTTAACATTCACTGGTTTACTATCAGAAATAAGATGGATTCTATGCTGGACAGATCGCAAAGGTGGCAATGATGAAGGTGCTTGAAAAACAGAAGCATATTTGCTCAATAACAGATCAATATCTTTATTGTTGGTGGATATGCATGAATTAGAACTAACCTCCTGAGCCATCAATTGAAAACATGAAGCGACTGAATCACTTTTCAGTAATTTTCGAAACTGGTGATGCGAAATTTGAGCTAAGGCACCATTGTTAATTCCCTGCAATGTCACTGTAGCTCCTTGATACACAAATTGCATAGTCAAATTTGTGTAATCAATAGTAACGGGTCCCAACGTTTGTAACCATTGCACTCCTAGAACAAAATCAGCACCCTGAATTGGCAACACATAGAACAATTCCTTGAAAACCAGCCCTTGAACTTCCAATACAACATCGGAACATTGACCCTCACAACATAGCTTACTACCATTGCCAATCATAACACCAAAATTGGCTGTAGAAGCTATTGTCAGTCCAAAATGTTTGGCTATTCTTGTTTGCACAAAATTGTGCGTACTTCTAGAATCCACTAACACTGTCACTTGATGGCCATTCACCATTCCAAAAAATCGAATGGTATGAGGCACCAAATGTCCTGACATTGCATGATAACTAATTAATCTGTTATCATGTGCACCTTCATACCCACAACCCTAATCCTCTGCCAACTGCTCTTCACATGGACCACTAGCAGATCCATCTTCTTCATCTTGTATTAACAAGATAAATTTTGCCTTACATTTATGATTCCTAGAATATTTCTCATCACAGTTGTAGCATAGGCCTTGTTCTCGTCTAACTTGCATTTCCTCTTTAAAGAGTTTTTTTATAGGTAATGTGGTTTTAGAATTGTCGACTATAGAAGGATGAGGTTTAGAAAATTGTAATGGATAAGAAGTAGGATTGGAAGAAGTAGGTATAGAATATTGAGGTATGAAAGAATGGTCTTGAAACTTGGATTCATGCATTTTTGCTAACCAAATTGCATGAGGTAACGATGTAGGACGAGAAATCTGAACCTCTTTGCGAATGTGAGATTTAAGGCAGAAATGAAACAAGAAAGCAAGAAAGATTGAGGTATGCCTACAACTTGATTAGACAAAGATTCAAATTCTTTTTTATATTCAGTTACTGATTTCTTTTGCATCAATTTCGCTAGGGCTCCCTGAATATCCTCATATTCTGAAGGTCCAAATCTAATCTTGAAAGCCTGCAAGAAAGCTTGCTACGAACCCAATTGGTTATTTTGCTCAAGCCACTGCAAATACTGTAAGGCTTCTCCTTCTAAGGCAAAGGACGCAATTTCCAGTCTTTGTCCATCTGGTACGTTATGAAAGTCAAAAAAATTTTGAGTTTGATAGATCCATGCCAAAAAATCTTGACCGAAAAATTTGGGAATCTCTAATTTGATGCCTCTCAATAAGGGATTCATTGCAGAATGTGATGAATGGTTAGAATCTGAATGAACTTGAGTTGCATCCTGTTGAGAAATCCCATTCAGATTCTGAAAGTTATCAATTTTCTCTAAAAATTGTTGAATAGAAGTATTGATAGTGGAATTCAAATCATTCATCGATTGTTGATTAACCAAATTGGCTTTGATAGAATCTTGCATCTGTGATTGCATTCCCTTCATAGTCTCTGCTAATGAAAACACTAAAGATTGCAATTTGGAAAATTCCTCCTGTGATCTTGTTGAAGCCATAACGAGAGCACCAAAATGTTGGGTTGTTTAAAACTCTCCAAGCCTAGCCCACTACTTAGCCTTAACCCATGCCAAGCCCGTGTCTATTTTTACTCCGGCGTGTGATTTATTCCAGTAGCTTCTCTCTCTGCCTCGCACTCTCTTCCTCGAGTTAGGGTTTCAGATACACTCTATGCTCTCTAATCTCCTCTTTAATTTGTCTCTTGTATTATTTTTGTTATGGTAATCTTTACTTGTGAATGTGTTGGACATGCAGGTGGGACTTTCGAGCATTCCTAAGCTCCACAGTTGAAATTCGATTTCCAGAAGGGGGGTAAAAAACCCTTTTCCCTTTTGTGTCGTTTATTTATATACTCCTTGTTTGTTACATCCAGATCTTGTTATGTAAATTAATTTCTAGTTATACAGTTACATGACATAATCTTGAAATCTAGCTGGCAATTTGTGACTCTTTCTTGTGTTCCTTGCTTGAGCTGTAACAAATCATGACCTAACCCATGGCATAGAGAAATCATCTTGCATTATTTATCCAATAATATTTGGGTATTTTACAGAATCTATGAATTTTTTTATTATTTTTCTATAATACAATTTTTTTTTAGTAAGTTGACAACAATCTATCATTTTTTTTTCATGTATTCATGTGGGTCTTGAGATGTTTCAAGTATTGTTGTAGCAATAACAAAGTTGATGGTCTTAGAACCAATTGCAAAATATAAAGCTCAAATCATTCCTATTAGAAATCTTATATGAGAACTATTG
>JBBMOL010000462.1:187734-218051 GCA_037954665.1 Laguncularia racemosa | reverse complement strand
CAACACAGGGCCGTGCCTTTTTGCGTGTAAAAGGGCCATGATGTCCTAGGGGTTTTCCCAAAACACAACACACGGCTCCCTTCTTACCGTGTATGTTTCTGTGAATATCCAACCAAAAAAACGGCCGTGCCTTGAACCGTGTATAAGGCCGTGTATGTTTCTATGGAGTTTCCCAGAAAAATTTACACTGTCGGCCTTGAAAAAGACACACCCAATCAACCCTGTCAGCTACGATGTCCACATAAAATTTTCTTTCCCTGAACTCAGGTAACATCCCTTGATTGCCCCTTTTTGACTTTGTCACCGAAGAATTTTTTTAGGAAACTTTCCCCTCTTTTTTTAAATTAATTTAATTTAAGGGGACCTCCTCACACTATTATATGGTCTATTTTTACTCTTAACACAATTCCATAAAAATTTATTTGCCTTGCAACTAATACATTTTGTTTAAAATTACGGGTTTTCTCTAGATTGCATTTTGGGCCCTTTCTTTTAACATTTAAAGCAAAAGGGGCTTTCCATTGAAGTCAATTTGAAAAAATTTAATGTTTTTAAAATTTTCTCTAGTAAGGGGTGTCAAGGGGCTGGGGGGTGCCAATAGGAGTCCAAGCTCCCTCAAGCTCAAAATAAATTAATTATTAAAAATTTATAGGGAAATTTTATATTTTTAATATATTTTTAAAATAAAACTTAACAAAATTTTTTAAAATTCAGTAGTAGATACATGATTTTGTTAAAATGAGGTCTTGGGCTCAAATCTCAAACCTTTTTGCTTTTTCAATATTGCATTTATTTTATATTACTTAAAATGAATATCATTTGTTAAAAACTATAATAACATTCTTCACTATTTTCTTTAATTTAAATTTTCATTTTTACTTGAGTACTAAATAATATCCGAATACACTTGCTAAAAAAAAAGGGGGTAAGCTCCCCCTAGGGCTGGCAATTCATGACAACACGTGAACCTAACCACGATACGTTGCAATTATAAATAGGTTTGCACATAAAAAATAATAATACAAGTAAATATAGTGTGTGTGTGTGTGTGTGTGTGTGTGTGTATATATATATTATATAACAAATATATAACATACATTTATGCATATAATATATATATATATAACTAAATAACTATAAAACATAAACATTTATCACATATATACTATGTTATAGAATATATAATTTTGTTTTATTAAACTCTTATTGTATTGTAATTTTATATTTAAGTGTTAAGATTATATCATTTTTATTTGTAAATGTTAATTTTCTAATTGCCCATTCTCTTATGTATTTATAACTATTTTATAAATTTATTAATAACTTTTTAATCAATAAACAAGTCAAATATGGACACAAAACACAATTATTAAATGAGTCGAGTTCTAGATTTAGGTTTTCATATATGATTAATAAACAAGTTAGTTATGGGTTAAGGTTTTCAAGACACAAATGATTGCTTGACATTGATTGCTAGTCATAGATCTACAAACCCATGCAAAACTAAACTGGGATTGCCTCGATTTTTTGAGTAAATTTTCTTAAGATAATTAAGTTCCTTTAGGGTTGACAATTTGTGTTATCATATCATGTCTTATGTTCATGTCTAAACAGGTTTATATCTAAAAAACCACAACCCTTAGGATGATTCGTTTATTAATTATATATGAAAAATCTAAATTTGTAACTCAACCCCCATATCTCCTATCCAGGTTAGACCCGTTTATTGATTAAAAATTTATAAATAAATTTATAAAATACTTACACATTTGACATGAAAGGGGTGATAATAAAATTAATTTTTATAAATACTAATGTCATAAGCTCTCAAAGATTAACATAAAATTACAATCAAAACAATAGTTTTAGTGAAGTAAGTCTCATCAAATATAACAATTCTTAAAACTCATTAGTTACACAACATCATTGAATTAAGTTAAACCACGGCTTATGCAAAGGGTTAAATTTGATTTATGAGCTTTAGCCCATAATTAAAATGGATTTAACTCTTTAGGTTAAGGTGATAAGGCCTAAAAAGTAAAGCCCATATATTTTGGGATAGTTATGAGAGATTTGACATTGTGGACTAGGAGTAATGCCCGTTGGATCAGCTCATCCTATCTAACCTTGTGATAAGGCTTGCACATTAAACGCCTTTAATGGGCCTAGTTCATGAGAAGCCTAGGTGAGAATTCATTCACTCATAACTGTTGGTTATCATCACCATCTAACAAATGAGATTAGTAACCTAAACTTTATAAATTCCCATAGCACTCTCATTTAGGGGGAAGAACTTTTAGAGAGAAACATTGTTACTTTGCTAGATTACTCTCATAAAAGATCAAACAATAATTTATTAGAGAATATCTACTTGTCACCAAAGCGGTTGAGCCTACTTGAAATTGCCTTCTCCTCCTCCCCATCTTATTCTCCTTAATTATCCTTATACGTGTCACTTCTAGTTTATGCATTCCCTCACTAAGCTAGGAATTGAGGCTCACTATTTTGCTGTAATTTCCTTTAGTACGAATGCAACATAGTTGACTTTCTTGCCTTTAGGTAACCTCAATTGGGTCATCCACTTTCGGGTTAAACTCCTCCGCCACTTTGATGAGCCTATCAAAGCTAATGGGTTCATTTGCATTTATGTATTATGGAACATTGGGAGCGTGCGTAGCATGCATGTGACCCTCGCATTTGAACCCATACACTTATAGCTTGAATGGGCATTACCATTTGTATACATACACACACACACATAAAGCATTATATATAACATGTGAATTATATGCATATATATATATATATATATATAATCTATTTATTTGTTGTATATATATAACACATAAACACATATAATCAATGTGTATAACATATAAATTATACATATAACACATGCATATAACATATTGTAAACACCTCATTTTTGCCCCTAATAATTAAAAATGGCCAATTCTCAATTTTTTCTTTAATTTAGCAAAAATAAAGGAAAAATATTCAAAAAATAAAATAAATAAGGAAAATATATCAAATTTGGAAAATAATAATAGAAATGGTAAGAAAAAGAGTTAAATAATTTTTAAAAATTTTTAGAATTTCAAAATAATATAAAAATAATAAAAATTGCAACAGATATGTACAAATTGCGTTTAATAAAAAAAAAAGAGAAAGTGGGCTACCCTAGCTAGTCCGAACCATGGCCTAAGGCACGTGGGGATGGCTCGGTTGCAAGTTCGAATCGCGGGGGACGCATTCCGCGTTTTGCCGGATTTTTTTTCTCCCCTAAGACACGTGTCAGCAGTTGATTGGATGAAGGAAGCACACGCACTGGGCACGTGATCACCTCTTACCTTCGTCCAAAATCATCACCGACGAGAAAAGCTCGAATTTCGGTAGTTTTTATGTGACTTTTACACGAAATCCACTAAATCTTTAACTAAAATAAGATAAACATCATCCAATTGGAATCAAATCACAACAAATCGAAGGATTTACACAAATTGGAGATGAGTTTTTCAACCGAAATCCGATTTGCCTCAGTTGGAGGAAGTCTGAGCTTATCTAGCTCGATTTCAGGTGCCTATAAATAGAGCACGATGTGGGGAAGCTAAAGGATGAATCAAAAGAGAGAAAATAAGAGAGATCGGAGCTGCCGGAGTTCACGCGACCCATGATCGCTGACCACCTCTTCGAACCACCACTTAGAGAAGCTTTTGGAAAAATCCACCACCACCATCGAGTCCCTCGTCTTTAGAAACGTTAGAAACACCCCCTGATCAACAAAAACGGACGCCAGAACACCATCCGCGAGGGCCTCCGACCGCCGCCCGATTCGATTCGATCTGATCCAACTCGACTCGGTTCGACCCGACCCGTGCACCGTACCTAGATCCAGGTAAGTTGGATTTTTCGTTATTTATTTATTTATTTTATTTTATTTATTCATTTATTTGTTTATTTATTTAGAATTTGAAAATAATAAAAGAAGAGAAAAATGAAAAAATAATATTAGGAAAAAAATGATAGAATTTAGATTTTTTTATGTTTAGTTTAGAATAGATAAAATAATAAAAAATTATAAAATAAAAATGTTAATAAGATATTTAGGAAATAAAAAAATAAAATAAAATATGGTAAACAATAAAAAATAAAAAATTATAAAAAAGTAAAAAAAAAATGAAAAATAAATAATAAAATAAAAATAAATAATAATAATAATAGTAATAATAATTAAGTTAGGTTAATAATAGGGAAATAAAAATAATTTTTATCACTTAAAAAAATCCTTTTCTTAAATAAATCCAAAATTGGTTTTTCCTTAAATTAATTTTTTTTTAAAAAATAAAATAAGATCAAATAATCAAGCTTAGGCTTAGATTTTTTCCAAAAAATGCTAAAGATGATAAAAACATAAATTTGAAGTATTTTCTTAATTAAAATCAACTAACCCACTAAAACTTTTATAAAAAGCGAATTACGGCTTGTTTGATCCTAACTAGTGGGTACATAGGCACCCATCTGGGGCAAGTCTAAAAAAAGAAAAAAAATCATTTTCCAAATTAGAATAAGTTGTTTTTTAATCAATAAGCAAAAATAAAAAAATAATAATAACAAAAAAAACAAAATAAATAACAATAAAAGACATTAGGATAAGGTTTAGATTTTAGAAGAATAAGGTAGTAACTTTAAGGTTTTAATATGTTAGCCTCCGAATCCAGAAACCCTGGTTTTCTCTTTTCTCTTTTACAAAAATAAAAAGAGTAAATCCCGTTGACTAGTTGTCCAAATTAGGATTAATCTGCTCAATTAGTCCTAATTCAATAATCTTTCCCAACTTTAATTGGGTGGTGACTCCAAAATAAAATAAAATTCCTAATTCCAGTCGAGGATTTATAATAGATGAGCATAGGGTTTAGTATAAATCGGATTAGGAATGAAAATAAAAAAAAATAAAAAATTAGACTCGACACATATAAGTACATAAATTTATGGATTTTATATAAAACTTTACTTATATAACAAATAGATTATAAATATAAAATACATATAAATATATAGGAAAAGTACATATTTAGTCCTCAACATTTCACAGTTTTTTTATTTCACTTCTAAACCTTTTATTTATTTTTTCATTCAAGTCATAAACATTTGCAAATGTTAACAAACAAGTTCTTCTATTAATGGCATTAAATTTCCTATCCATGCATGACACATGGTGCTATTTCATTGGTCTACGTAATAATATAAAGTGAAAAGTATAATTTTAATCATTAACATCTACTTACTTTTCTTTTTGAATATTGAACCTTTTTTCTTTTTACTTAAATTAATGTTTTTAAAACCTTAAAAAAATTCGGATTTTTATTAAAATTGTTAAATTTTCTATTCATATTAAGCATGCATTGGCTTTCAATTAATTTGAGCTAATTACTCAATGTGGCAAGGGCATACAAATTTTTTCAACCCATTTTTCTTAATTTTGATTATTATTTTTATATTTTTTATTATATTATATCATTAAATATATTTAATATCATCATTTTTTAATTTAATTATTATAGGCTAATTTAAAGTTGATACGTATTACAAACTAATGGAAAACTTAATAGATCTAACATATGTCCTTTTTTTTTAAATAAGGTTTTAAAAATGTTAAAGATTTAAATAAAAGAAAAAAAAAGTTAAGGATTTAAATAGAAAAATAGGTAAATGTTGAGAACTAAAAATGTACTTTTCCCTAATATAAATTAAATAATATAATTACATTGACCAATGAAATTATACTGTGTCATTCTCTAATGAAAAATTGACACTATTAATGAAAAGGACTCATTTGTAAATGATGAGCACTCAAATGTAAAAAATAAATGTTTAAGACTGATATAGAAAAACAATAAAATGTTGAGAACTAAATTTGTACATTTCCCAAATATATAATACAGCTTTTTGTTATATATATTATAAAAAAAAAAGTAAATTACATATTTGTATGTATGTTATATATATTATCCATTTGTTGTATATATAAGCTACATAAAATATAGATTATATACAGAACATTATGCATACATATTGATTATACAAATACATCACACATAACATAAATCTATAATATATATCTATCAAACATATTAGTATATAATCTATTTTGTTATATGCCTAACAT
The DNA here is from genome assembly GCA_037954665.1 of Laguncularia racemosa. Taxonomy (NCBI): domain Eukaryota; kingdom Viridiplantae; phylum Streptophyta; class Magnoliopsida; order Myrtales; family Combretaceae; genus Laguncularia; species Laguncularia racemosa. The sequence continues at coordinate 211,885 of JBBMOL010000462.1, read as the reverse complement.
TACACATATAACAAATATCTAAATATATAATATACATACGAATATATGCATATATAAATTATATATATCATATACATAACATATAGATTATATGTAGATATATATATATATATAATTTATGTTAGGTGCCTACATGTTTATAACATGGCTCTTTATATAAATATAACGTATATTAGATCAAAGAACTAAAGAAAGAGCAGAAAAAAGAGGTCAAGGAATTACACATTTTATATATTAGAATGAAATAGTTAAATAACTTTTTTATTTTCTAAAATGATTCAAGTAGGAGTCATTAAAGAAAACAATATAAAGTTAAATATATCTAAAATATTATTAGCAATAAACAAACTCGCAAGTTAAACTTATGACTTGTTTATGAAACTTATTTAATAATCAAATATGTAAACGAGTCTATGTGTTGAACCCAAGCCTAGACATAAATTTTAACATATTGTTTCCAAGTCTAACCCATTTATTATTCGTATCTATTTTTTCTAATTTGAATATATTTGTAATTGTATTATGTTGTGTTCAGGTTTACAAGTTCGGTCTTATATGTCAATGCACTTCTGTTTACTTATACCTCAATAGCCCAAGAAGTTGTTCCATGGTTATCACTTTGTACATACGTGGCATCAGCTTCAGCAAGTCGCGCATTGGAAAAGCGACCATACGGATTTAGTAAGCAAGCTTTAGGAATGCTAGTTACGCATGGTTTTGCAGCGGCGCTCCAGAGCCCTATTGTAGGAGCATTAGTTCTATCCATGGGTTTCATTTGTGGATATTTGTTCAGATTACTACTGATGTTTGACGAAGAATTAGTGAAAATTGAGGTGTTGAGGAGCCTACAATAATCTCGCGGCCTCGGTTCTCACCTCAGGTACTTCCAAAACCATAAATTGCAATTTTCCAATTCCAGTGATGTCCATACCCGTATCAATTAATCCTTGTCACTTTCTGTTACTTACGGCAGTCTTAACTTATTTTCTCAATCATATAAATGTGGTTTTCTTTTTCTCTGTCGTGAAAACTAAAGACGGATGCTTCTGCGTTTTCCCGGCCATAAGGTATGGGAAAATATTTGACATTTTAGTCATTCCAATGTATTCTTCCTACTAATGCTTTTATTTATTTGCATATTCATTTTTTTGTGAATTTGTTGTCTGCAGAATAGTTGTAGCTGATGGCTTTTGCTCGCAGTTCAAGGTGTAACTGGGTCTTCGGTTTAGTGTTTCGCGTTTATTTGTGGGTTTGCTCTTTCTGAGCAGTGTGTTGTGATTTCTTTTTCTTTTTCTTTTTTCTTTTAGGACTTAAGTTTTAAGTGGATTTGATTTTTATTCATATTCCTACTTTTGACACAACTCATAAATCTATTTAAGACAATTATAATTTACACAACAAATATTTATCGACTCAAGGAATAACCTCGTCAGCAACGGATCAATTAAATTAAAGAAAGAAGGAGTAACCCACAAATATATGACAAAAGAAAGACAACTTTTATTGAATGGAAGTTCAGCTGTCAGAGTTACATGAAATTGCCATGTTAAAGTGCTTCCAAAACTTTCCTTGTCAAGTAAGTATTTTTATGTTTTCCATTATAAATCCAATAAAGCGCAAACAAAAACTCCATCAAATTTTAAAATTCTCCAATAGCTTGAGCGTCTCTTTAAGAATTTAGCATTTTCTTCTACCTATATAAATCAAGAAGCAAATTTATTAATATAAGAATATTATGTGGTATCTTTGATAAGAAAAAAATAAATTAAAAGTCGTGTACAAGAGCATGCGATAAGTGAGCCTATAGGATTTTGATAGTCTACAGTAATGTGTGACAGTATAAGGAAAATAATCTACTACAATGACCTAAGTTTAGAGAAGCTTCATATTATATTTTATTTTAAAAAACTCTATGTGATAAAATACTAAAATACTAAATTTTGATAAAAATATTTTCCCTCATTTTATCATATTTGTATTTTTTTTTGTCAATTATTATTCTTATTTTGATTATATTTTATTCCTAAAAGTATTATTTATACAAAAAATTATTATATTTTATTTCATTTTTAATTTTATACACTTATTTTTTATTATTATTTATTATTTCATTATTATCATTCTTTTATTTTTAAAATTCTTATTTACACTAAATATTATTATTATTTAATTTAATTTAATCTTATTACTTATTATTTATTTAGTTTTATGTTTTATTACTAAAAATTATTCGCCATTGAGTGATGGCATACACCACAACAAATTGATGAGTACTCATTTCTATAAAATTAAACTTTATATTATTTTTCCCTATCATCATTTTTGTTATTATTTGTTTTTTCTAGTCTTAAATTTTTTAATTTTATTTTATACTATTCATAAGCTAACTAAATAATAATAAAAGACAGAAATAACAAAATAAAAGTACACTAACCAGGCATCTCCGATTAGATCAAATCCGCGGGTTAAATCTAGAGTGGCTCTTCGGGTTTGGATTAGATCGCGGGTTAGATCCAAGATGGATTGGGTTATCACACAATGAAGAACAGCACATAACAGTTAGTCTTCCTAAGCACTCTAGCTATCGTTGAAGGTGGCTAAGGAGTTGAACTTAGGGTTTTTAGGTATGTGGAGTTGATTGGTAGTGGTGGATTTGGGTTAAAAAATGAACTTAGAATGGTTGGATTCATCCTCGTCTTCTTCCCATTATCTTCAATTAGAGGTTGAAGGTCATGTGCAGGGCACATGATCCACATTCGAACAATCACATGCTACCATATAGTAAGGGGACAAAAAAATGTAAAATGGCACAAAGTGTCTCCTACTGGTTTCGAAAGCACAACTTGCACACAACATACTAGACTCCAGTGTAGACACATACTACTTGGGTTAGCTAATTTCTCATTTTTCTTATTGCAATCAATTTGTATATGAATTTATTTACTAGGTTGATTTTCTACTAACTGTGATACTTGAGTTTAATTTAGAGGTCCCACTTTTTCCATTTTTTCTTAAAATAATATCTAAAATTTTATATGTTTTTCATCTTTTATCATTTTTATTTTATTATTCTTTGATTATTTTTTATTTTGTTCAACTCTATTTTATGTTATTTATATTATTTTCTATTCTTTTTTTTTTTTACTCCATAAACTTGGTTTTGTTTTAATTAATCTAAATGGAAGAAAAAATGGGGTGTCTATAAAAACAAATAATGAATTAAGGAAATAGAAATACCATGTTAAGCTAAGAGCTTGCAAGGAGACTTGTTCCCCCTAAAGGCTAGGTTGAATATAACTCTTCGAGGTAGCTCATCCTTGTATCGCTAAGGCTATGAGTGTACCTCCTTTCTCTTCTACAACCACACTGCTTGTTAGTTTCTCATCGTAAAGGTGTTCATTAACCACCTTAAACAGATTTCATAGACCATTTGGCCTCTTTTAGGGCTCGACTAATATCCAATCAACTATAACCCTATCGCATAGTCCTAGTGAGTGTATGGCCAAGGTGCAAATTAACTTCGTCCATTGTGTCCAAAAGTCTAAGTTGGTCTCGCACATTACAACAAGGAACTTGTTCTCCCAATTGTGTATAAATGACTCCAACTTGACCGGTAATTTCCTCCCAAGATGGTTAGTAAGGTAATACTAGTTGTTGTTTAATTTTTTCAACCTATACAAATACTGAAGTAATTGTAGCATAGCTCGAAGAAAGAAGTGCTCGCATAGTGCTTCAAACTCAATTAAGTGCTTGCAAGCATTTAGCATGAGTTGGGTCGGTAACACTCGATGGTAAGTGAAATTTTCCTTTTGGAATCCACTAAATGGAGCCTACATCACAAACTCCATGTGCTTTAAATAGAAGCAAAATCAACAACTAACCATAAGGGCAACATGGTCACGACTTCTCAATCTTCTAATTATGAGGTCATGGTTGGAACTACTACCTCATCTCCATTAACTCTTCGTATGATATAAGGCTACAAATGTCGTTAGAAATGTTTCCTAGGAATGTAACCGAGCTGGGTTTAGAACGGGTTCTTGAAAACCTAAACTCAGTTTAGTTGGGAAATACATACCCTAAAACCCTGAAGATCATATAGGTTTTTTTTTTTTTTTGTATAAACTCAAACCTGCCTCGATTAAAAATTAAGGAACCTATGACCTAACCCGACCCAACCTAGTAGTTGCCTCAACCTTTTTTTTTTCCCCAATTTGCAAACCAAACCAAACCAAATTGAAAATATAGCTTTTTCTTTTTCTTTTTCTTTTTCTTTTTTCCTTTTTTTTTTGTAATTTGGTTTGAAAAATTTCCAATCCAAATCAAATTGAAAATTTATGATTAGTCTAAAAGGGTAATTTGAACCAAACAGTAAAATCAAACCAAACCATTTTGAAAAAATATAATAATATTTTACTTATAACTAAAAAAGTCACTTTGTTGTAATATAACATTTAAAAGATTTTTTAGTTTATTTTTATTAGAAGGAATATGCATTTAAATTTTACAGCCATAATTTAACAAATATATATATAGGTTGACTTAAATTTCTTCTTATATGCTACCTTGATAAATAAATTAGCTATATTAAATATTTAAAATTTTTTAGTTGCTTGAATTTTGACTTTTTTTAATCTCTTATATGATATCAATGCTATTATTATTAAATGAATTTAACACTATTCATATGAGATTACATGTTAAGTAAATATATTTTCTTGAAAAACAAAATATGATTTAATTTGTAAACTAAATCAAACCAAAATTTTATGGCTTGGAAAAAAAATATGAAACTAAACCGTATGGTTCAATTCGAAGCAATGAAAAACCAAATCGTATTGATTTGGTTTGATTCAGAGAAAAAATCGAACAAATCCGATTCACACTCACCCCTACCTATCTCTACAATAAGTCCACAAATTTTGGATACTTGTAAAAATATAATGCAATTTGATATCTAAAGGATATGCAATTGACAAGAAATTAACCTATTTTGTTAGCCATAAACAATTAATTAATTAAATAGCGAGCCAAAGGTTTGCAAAATCTTAAAAAAAATTACAGCAAAAATAAATTGTAACATTTTTAACTTGAAGAAAATTGTATTATAACTATAATTGAAATAAATCATAACATTTGAAAGTGATAAAACTAAGAAAATTATCTTATGAAAACAAAAGTTCATTTTCCCACATTTTGGAATCATGACCTATTTCATGGAATGGAGAAATCATCTTGGATTATTTATCTAATAATGCCTACATTGGTATGAGTATTTTGCGGAATCTATGAACTTTTTTATTACTTTTCCATAATACAATTTTTTTTTTAGTAAGTTAACAACAATCTATCATTTTTTTTTCATGTATTCATGTGGGTCTTGAAATGTTTCAAGTATTGTAGCAACAACAAAGTTGATGGTCTTGAAGCCAATTGCAAAATATAAAGCTCAAATCATTCCTATTAGAAATCTTATATGAGAACTATTGACTACAAATTATTTGTAAATTATAACAAAATCTAGGAAAATCAATCAATCCAGCCTACAAGATTTACTTAGTTCAACCCTAAGAGATTCATAGCTCATTTATTTGGAGGTAATAAAAGGAAATAGAATAATTATTTCCTCTTAAATGTCTATCACCTTATTTATTTGAAAAATATGAAAAGGAAATTTTAATTTCTAGAGTTCTTTTATTCTCACTCCAATGAAAATACATATTACTTTAAAAAATGATGAATTTTTTATTTTCTTCATAGAGGGAATAAAAAGTCCAAATATTATGACTATTATAGTCTTAATAACATAGTAATTAATTATCAAACAGAGGCAAAATGATAATTTTTTTTATATTTCCAACTTAATATTTTAATTAATAAGATAAAGTAAACATCAGAGCACATATTCTTTACAATAAAAAATTACTCAAAGTAAACATTGGAATAAAAATTCCTAACATATTCTTGATAATAGTTATTTCTAAGACATAACTTTTCTATTTCTTGTTAATTCCTTTCCATAAAGAAGCAAACAAGCCAGTAGTTGGTTCACCCTATGAGATTTAATTAATTCATCCATATGTGATTTATTTGCTCAATAATCTATCATTCACTCGTTTTCCTTAAATGCCTAAAAGTTAGCTCTTGCATTAGGCTGACAACATGAATTTTTTTATCATTTTTCATGCAACTGAGGGAAAGGACTCTTTTGTCCATTCATTAGAATTGTAATTTTTAAGGGCATTACTTTCAATTTTATTTCCGTGAACCGGGGTAAGGAAAATTTATATTTTTTTTTTTTAAAGTAAAACTTAACAAAATATTTTAAATCCTGAGTATAGATATATGATTTTGTTGAAATGAGGTCTTGAGTTCAATTCTCAAATCGTTTTACTTTTTCAAAATTGCATTTATTTTATATTACTTAAATGAATATCATTTGTTAAAAACTATAATAACATTCTTCATTATTTTCTTTAATTTAAAATTTCATTTCTACTTAAATATTAAATAATATCCAGATGCACTTGCGAAAAAAAAGGGTAATTCCCCCTTAGGGCTAGCAATTCATGTCAACACGTGAACTAGAACACGATATAATATGATATGATATAAATAGATTTGCACATAGAAAAAGTTGATATGAGTAAATGTAGTGCACACACACACACACATATATATATGTATGTATGTATTATATAACAAATATATAGCATACATTTATGCAAAACATATATATGTATCACTTATATATGTACACATATATACTATGTTATAGATTATATAATTTTTTTTTATTAAACTTTTGTGTTGTAATTTTATGTTTAAGTCTTAAGGTTATATCATTTTTATTTGTAAATGTTAATTTTCTAATTGCCTGTTTTCTATTGTATTTATAACTATTTTATAAATTTACTTATAACCTTTTAATTAATAAACAAGTCAAATCTAGACACAAAACATGATTATTAAATGAGTCAGGTTATGGATTTACGTTTTTATATATGATTAATAAATGGGTTAAATATGGGTTAAGGTTTTCAAGACACTTACGATTGGTTGACATTGCTTGCTAGTCATAGATCTACAAACCCATGAAAAACTAAACTGGGGTTGCCTCAATTTTGTGAGTAAATTTTCTTAAGATAATTAAGTTCTTTTACGGTTGGCAATTTGTGTTACCATAGCATGTCTTATGTTCATATCTAAACAAGTTTATATCTAAAAAACTCTTAACATGATCCATTTATTAATTATGTATGAAAAATCTAAATTTGTAACTCAATCCCCATATCTCGTATTTAGGTTAGACCCATTTATTGATAAAAAAATTATAAATAAATTTATAAAGTACTTATATATTTGACATGAAAAGGGTGATAATAAAATTAATTTTTATAAATACTATTGTCATCAAGTCTTAAAGATTAACATAAAATTAAAATCAAAATAATAGTTTTATTGAAGTAAGTCTCATCAAATATAATGATTCTTAAAACTCATTAGCTGCACAAAATCATTGAATTAAGTTGAAACATGGCTTATGTAGAGGGTTAAATTTGGATTATGATCTTTAGCCCATAATTAAAATGGATTTGACTCTTTAAGTTAAGGTGATAGGCCTACAAAGTAAAGCCTATGTATTTTGGGATAGTTAAGAGAGGTTTGACATGATGGATTAGGAGTAGTGTCCGTTGGATCAGTTAGTCCGATCTAACCTTATAATAAGGCTTGCACATTAAATGCTTTTAATGAACCTAGTTCATAAGAAGCTTATGTGAGAATTCTTTTTTTCATCTCTAACTTTAGTAGTATTCACTTCGCTCTCTCTATCATCGCACAGCTTTAGCTGCCGCATTCGTTGTCATCCGCTCTCGGAAACACTCACCCACCTCAGCTCGAATTCATTGATTACCACCACATTATAAAAAGCTTATCTCTTTGACATGCATATCACCGGATTTATTTCGATGTATATGTGGCTTTTCAGGAAACAATGAGGAGATATAATAATGGATTTGGCTATGGAAGGTTAACCTAGAATCTAATAAATCAGGGTTCGTTTGACACGATTGAGAAATTCATGGATAGATTGGTTAATTAATGACAATATGGCATAAATAACAGTTTAGTGTATACTTGTGTATAATTTCCTGACATTCATTGATACATGCGCGCGGTGTTTATACATATATAGTTTACTCAATATCCCTATTATCTCCCTTGAGAATTCCTGGCATCTACCGGATTCACACTACCCAATTATGCATTCTTTTGCGATTAAAACATGTCAAAAAATTGAAATACTTGAAAATTCCCTGGATTAGGAATTTAAAAATGCAAGGTTAACCCCACACATATTCATTTTTTTTTTTAAAGTTTAACCTATATATCTCTTGCGTTGTTTCTAAAACTTGATATAAATATAGAATCATCTTTTGTAAGACTATTTTAATATATCAAACGTATGAAAGTGTATTTCAGTATTTTTATACCTATGTAAATTACTATGCCTGAACAAAGTTTAATTACTTCAAGAAAATACAAGGAGAGCATGTCTTACTGTAGATTCCAAATAGTTGATAGAGCATGTGACACATGTTCGTTCAATGAAAGGCTGCATTTTGATGTCCCTTGTAGCTTCAAGCTGATACATCCAGAGAAGATTACTAAACCGCAAATTTCGTGTATTTTCGTGTTCCCATCCTCTTTGATAAGTTGAAAAGCTTTTCCATATTTAGTGCAAAAACTCTCATTTGAACATTTTAAGCAAAAGGGTTATTATATTTTGAATGCATAGTGGTATACAAAACAAAGTTTGCATTCTTTTGTATCCAAGTATCTTCCTCTTCTTCTTTTTTTACTTCTTCTTCTTCTCAATTTATGCATTTATTGATTTTTTTTTATTTATATTAGATAAATGGTTTTTTTTTTTAAATATCTTTAAAACTATTGTTTACTGATGTTGCATTCAACGCTTTTTGGCCATTGAATTTGTAGGTTAAATTGCAAAATGGCCAAAGTTTAAAGACAATTTCTCTATCCCTCTTTTTTAAAAAAAAAAAATGTTTGAAAAATTTAATTTGAAATTACTTATTTTTTTATTGGAATTACATTGAAAGTTTATTTAAATAGAAAATTAACAATACACCTAAGTTTAAGAAGTAATTTTAATATTATCCTTTTTGTTTCGTTGATAATTTAACTTGGTTTTCAAAGGATTGATAGTTGAGATTTAGTAGGCACATTTCTAGGAGAAAATCCTTGTTTGTTCATATTTTTAGGGAGTGTAGTCTCTTAATCCATTCCATTAACTAAGTTACTGATTATTTCATCTCTTAGACGTATCAGAGCAGCAACATGGGGAAGCTATGTGTGCCGAAATCACAAGGTCAGTGATGGAATTCCACTATTATCTTGTGTTAGTGGTTAAATGTATGGTTTTGCTCTTGCTTATTTGAATTTTACTTGTATCTCTAGAAATTAATGACAATGAAGAAGTCAATGGATCACTATGCATCACAATGAAGAAGTCAACTATTATATGTTTTTCCTGTATTATTTTTCTCCTCGTATATGCGATTCTAGCGGCCATCACCTTTCCTATCCTGAACTTCGTAATACATACTGAACCTTGCCTTGCCATTGATTCAATCAATCCACTCTCTCCTTTAAATATTACTTATGCCAAAAATCCGTCCTCGGTATCCCCATCATCTAGTCTCACCGGCTTATGGAACATCTCATTCAGAATTCACAATCGTGCTCATGCGAAAATCGACTATTATGATAGCATCAATGTAACATTGTATTATCGCGATACTTCGATCGGCCACACGACCATCCCAATCTCTACTTTCCACCAGGACAGAAGCCAAACTTGGATCCATATGGCTGCAAAGATCGATTCCCATCCCGTGCGTCTTGATGACATAGTGGCTTATTACTTTACAAGGGATATGAAGGATGGAACCCTCAAATATGAAGCGAAAGTGGAGGCGCTTGTTCGTATTACACCGAATGATCGATTTGGGCGAAAATTTGCACTCAAGTATTACTTCGATACCAGGCTTATTAGCTTTGGTAAACGTCTTTGCGAGTTTATGTGAGAACACCATGGTTTTTATTATCATTATGGGAAGGAAAATTTTCTAACGGAACCTTTTTAATGTATTGGGTTTTCATAGTTTTGCTTTTGTTTTATTTTTTATTTTTCCGATGAAATTCTACTGTTTGTTGTTTTTATGGCTAACCCATTTAGTATTTGTTCATGGTTGATTGATAGATGGTTTAATTATCACTTCGAGTGACAATTGACATGTTATATCTACTATAATTTCTTAAAATGATTTAATTATTAGTCGGTAGGAATTCGAGCCATAATCAAGTGAAACCTATTTTATTTGATTAATAAAAATTTGTTATAGCCTCTTAATTAATGTTAAAACTTCCAAATATCCTTCCTAACAATTGACAATAAATTAAGATTTGATTAGTGATTTCATATATCTAGTTAAGATTTTTTTTTCTAGAAATATGCACTCAGAAGATAAAAAGATTATCGTCATATCAACCGATGATTATTACTTTATGATTTAACTTCATCTATGCCATTATAAGAGTATTTAAATATATCCTAAATGAGTATCTTTTTTCCAAACAATAATTTGGCCTCTAATATCTGTTCAAACTTTTTGACCTCAAGGAAATAAATATTCCAAGCACCTATGCTTTTCAAATCTTCGGTAAGATAAATATCAACAAGTAAACTGATGTTTTGGCTTGTAGAATAATAAATTGTATGTAGAATTTACAATGGAAGGATGCAAAATGGATAAAGGAATGAATGATTTATTTATTCATTGTTATTTTGGATTTAGCACTGATTTATAGAATCTTAGTTCCCTTGGAAATTTTCTAATTGAGGTTCCAGGAAATCTGCTTTTATAATGTTCCAACAATATTTATAAAAAATAAGACCTTTATAGTTTACTAATATGAACACTAATTTTCAGGTTGAATAGATCATATTTGAATCTTTTCTTCCCGTTATAATCACAAAAAAAAAAAAAAAATTACAAAGGTCGCTTCATAACCATTTGGATTTTGTGACACCATAATTGTTGGACTAATTTAGACAATTGAAATTTACTTCTAGGTTAGCAAAAAAGCTGACCAAATTGCAAATTAGACCATATTAGACTAAACCGTAAATTAGATTGAAATAGTTTTATAAGTTTGAAAAAAAAAATTATGAACCAAACAAAACTATTCCAAACTGAATCAAATCATAAGAAGTAAAAAAAAAAGGATTCTATGTTATTTATTCAATTCATCTTCTTATTTGATTTTCATTAAGTAATTTACTACTTTTTATTTTTTATCTTTTATTTTTACTTATTGATTGATATATAAACTATATTTAACTTGAGATAAAGAATAAAACCTTCTTAAATATATTAGATAAGCAATGAAGATGATAAATGATATTAAAAAAAATGACAATAAATTAAATATTTTTCTATCAAATATAATTTTTAATAACTTATTGACTTATATATAAGAAAAAATTAATAACATGCATAAAATTGTATCAAATTGTAAACCAAATTTTCTTTTTGGGTCTGAAAAAAATCATAAACCTAACTGTATGGTTAGGATCGACTTAAAAAAAAAAAAACTAACCATAATATACAATTTGGTTTAGTTTGAGAGACAAATAGTACCAAACCTAACGGTGCTCACTCCTAGCTGCTTCTTTATGAGATAACCAATTGAGGCTTATGTTATGCGTAGATATCATTTTAAAAATATATAAAATATTAAGAAACCTAAAGCTGCTTAGAATATTACTAGCCATCAATGTATTTGTGATATATGTGCAAAACTCATTTCAATGTTATCATAGAATTTAGAACATATTCCACAATTAGTGAATCAAACCAAATATATGATGAATCATTTTAAGGAAAAATTACAAAAAGATAACCTTTTTTTGTACTTTTGTAAATAAATGATCCCTGTCTTGATTTTTGATAAATACATGACCTATATTTTGTCATTTTATGTTAATGATAGGTAAAAACACATGGCAATTTCTTATTAGTTTATAACATTATTAAATGACTTAATTAAGTAATATAACTAAAAAAACTATTAAAAGTATGGAAAACAAAAAGAAAAAAAAAACACATAAAAAAGTTAAACTCATCTAATAGCCATTATCCTTGGTGGCACATTGTTCATAATTTTCATCCACATTTCGTGCGTCTTTGCGAGGTTATGTGAGAACAAGATTACTTTTATCTAGCTAACTTAGATAATCAGTTGAAACACCTTTTTAATGTATTGGATTCTTCTTCTTCTTCTTCTTCGATGAAATTCTACTGTTTGTTGTTCTTATGGCTAACCCATTTAATGTCGAGTTTAGATTCAGTTTTGCTACCATAAAATGGCAAAGCTTTCCAGTTTACTTAGTCTATAATTTGTTTTCTATGTTATCTCGAAATCGGGATCTCAATTATTTATCTAAGCTTTATTAAGTAATCACTTATATTTTTTCCCTTCTGCAATTGCTTGCGAGTTTCCAGGATTACAAGCGTCTCTACAGTGATGAAGTTTAATTTGGTATTTGTTCATGGTTGATTGATAGATTAATTGCCAGCTTATTTATCGTTAAGAGTGACCTGTTATATCTACCATAATTCTTTAAAATGATTCAATTATTAGTCAGTAGGAGTTCGAGCCATATCCAAGTGAAACCTATTTTATTTTATTAAAAAAAAATTGTTATAACCTCTTAATTAATCTTAAAACTTCCAAGTCTCTTTCCTAACAACTTACAATAAATTAAGATTTGATTAGTGATTTCATATATTTAGTTAAGATTTTTTTTCTACAGATATGTACTCGGAAGATAAAAAGATTATCGTCATATCAGCTGATGATTATCACTTTATGATTTAACTTCATCTATGCCATTATAAGAGTATATAAATATATCCTAAATGAGTATCTTTTTACCAAACAATAATTTGGTCTCTAATATCAGTTCAAACTTTTTGACCTCAAGGAAATAAATATTCCACGCAACTATGCTTTTCAAATCTTCGGTAAAATAAATATCAACAAGTAAACTGATGTTTTGGTTTGTAGAATAATAAATTGTATATAGAATTTTACAATGGAAGGATGCAAAATGGATAAAAGAATGAATGATTTATTTATCTATTATAATCCATTGTTATTTTGGATTTAGCACCAATTTATAGAATCTCGAAAGGAGTAGTTCCCTTGGAAAATTTCTAATTGAGGTTCCACGAAATCTTCTTTTATAATATTCTAACAACATTTATAAAAAATAAAACCTTTATAATTTACTAGTATGAACACTAATTTCCAAGTTGAATGGATCATATTTGGATATTTCCTTCCCATTATAATAAAAATATATATATAAAAAAAAGATCACTTCATAACCATTTGGACTTATCGCGCCATAATTATTGAACTAACTTAGACAATTGAAATTTACTTTTAGGTTAGCAAAAAAACTGACCAAATCAGAAATTAGACCATATTGGATCAGACTGTAAATTAGACTTAAATGGTTTTTTAGGTTTGAAAAAAATTATGAATCAAATTGAACTGTTTCAAACTGAATCAATCATAAAAAGTAAAAAAGAAAATGATAGTGAAAATCTAGGGAATATATAACTAAAAAAAAGGATTCTATGTTATTTATTGAATTTCTCTTTTTATTTGATTTTCATTAAGTAACTTACTTTTTTTTTTTCATTTTTTATCTTTTATTTTTACTTATTGATAGATATGTAAACTATATTAAACTTGAGATAAGCAATAAAGCCTTCTTAAATATATTAAATGGGCAATAAAGATGATAAATGATATCAAAGAAATAACAATAAATTAAATCTTTTTATATCAAATATAATTTTTAATAAATTATTGACTTATATATAAGAAAAAATTAATAACACGTGTAAAATTGGTTCAAATTGTAAACCCAATTGTCTTTTTAGGTTTGAAAAAATCATAAACCAAATCGTATAATTAGGTTTGATTTAAGAAAAAATAAATAAACGAACCATAATATGCAATTCAGTTCGATTCAGTTTAGTTTAAGAGACGAACAATGCCAAATTGAATTGTTCCCATTCCTAGCTGCTTCTTTATGAGATAACCAATTAAGGCTTATGTTATACATAGATATCATTTTAAAAATATATAAAATATTAAGAAACCTAGAGTTGCTTAGAATATTACTAGCCGTCAACATATTTGTGATATATGTACAAAAATCATTTCAAAGTTATCATAGAATTTAAAACATATGCCACAATAAGTGAATCAAACCAAATACATGATGAATAATTTTAAGGAAAAATTACAAAAAGATGACCTTTTTTGGTACTTTTGTAAATAAATGATCCCTATTTTGATTTTTGATAAATACATGACCTATATTTTATCATTTTATGCTAATGATAGGTAAAAACACATGGTGATTTCTTATTAGTTTATAACATTATTAAATGACTTAATTAAGTAATATAACTAAAAAATTATTCAGAGTATGGAAAACAAAAAGAGAAAAAAAAACACACAAAAAAGTTAAACTCATCCAATAGCCATTATGCTTGGTAGTACATTGTTCATAATTTTCTTCCTCTTTTTTTGTCTTTTTCTTTTCTTTTCTTTTCTTTTTTGACGATGTTTGTAGAATCATCAATGTTGTGATCAATAAGTTTATATTTCTCTGTGTTGTCTTAGTCAAAGTTTAGTCCATGTAGTGCTAATTTTTAGGACTTCTTTAGCTTCTGCACAATATTTGCAAAATATGGTTTAGTTGCCAATGTTGTAGAAGGAGTATGTTACATCAGTACCGATTTTTTCTACAAGTTCTTGCCTATTTAAAGACTTCCTCTATTATCAATAAAGTTAAGAAAAGCATTTTCTTGAAACTCTCTTTTCTTATCAATCAAGACATCAATATCCATATTAGCAACATATTCACCATATAATGGATTTCCAATTAGGTGCTTCTATATGTTGAGTTTAGTAGATATGACCAGAAAAACACGAACCCACTTCAATCTCATCAAAGAATAACCAAAATTCCAATATAATAGGAAACTTGACCCACAAACACAAGTATCAAACTACAAGTTCACATAAACAACAAAGGAATAAGACCCCAAAAAAATGAATGAACTTTCTAACTTCGCATACAATGAATCCTCCAAAAACAAAGTGTAATCAATTGAAGCATTATTTTTGCTATAGTATTTTTGTCTTTCATTTTATTGTTGTTTTCTTTAAAACCCGAGAAAGCTGGTAAATTTACTGACGAAGGCTTTTAGTATTAGTATTATCTAAGACTATCAATTGAAACCCCAACAAAGTAAAATGTACACCAATTTAAAACTTAAACCTATTTAATAGTAACAACACACAATAATGACAATGATGAATCATATAATAATGAAATGACCATGTAAACAGTTTTAGTAATTTTAAATCAAATTGATAAACCTCTATTGCTACAAATTAAAGAAATATGCCACAAGTATAGCCAATATAGAAATATAAGTTGCGCATTCTATATAAGGTAACATGTAAAATCTATAATTATACTCTTTTAATTGGAATTTCAAAAGCTTATATAATTATGTAAGCTTACATAATCAATATATTTCTATATATGCTGGCATATGTTAAAAGCTGTGTATAGTCAAGTTTTCAAAAGTTTTCTCAATAGCTTAATCTACATATCTATATAAATATTTTTAATATAAATTATATTAATTTTTATAGTCAACAATGTACTTTTTTAAAAAGCTATGAAATTTAATATCTACATGTTTACGCTAGTAAAAGTACTTATAAATCCATGACTAAGACGGACCTATGCATATCGTAGTTATATATATGAAATAATGAATCCCGATCTATAATTATGCCAGGATCTACATCTATATGCATAAACGTTTAACGTAACATGCTAAAAGTAAATCAGCAAATGAATACCAAATAATAAAAGCATATACTAAAATCACCAAAAATAATAATAATAATAATCTTTCGTATATAAATTTATAGTAGTGATCTTATTAATAGTAATGTGAGTGACAATAAATTCACGTAACCATAAAGAATTATTTAAAGCGAGAGTACACTAATAATCAATTTTTAGAAAGTTGATAATATTAGCAAATATAAGATTTTCAAATCGTAAGTCCTAGAATTAATAAAAAAATAAAAATAAAATAAAGATAAAAATAATAATATGGTACAAACATGAAATCAAAAAGAGTACACAATAAATATTTGAGAGTAAAATTAACATGAGAAATTTCAAAAGATATAATATTTAATATTACAATTTAAGGTAAAGATCAATAAAAAAAATCAGAATTTAAAAAAAAAGGAATTTTTAACATTAAGTGACTGGCTAACATTAAATAAATGATAATACCCTAAAACATGATGTATCAAGGCACACTCTATATTAGTACTTTCACTACTCTATATTAGTACTATCGTAACGCGTGCACGGACAACACAAGTTCTTATATATGCATATCATTTTCTCCCAATTTTTGTTAAGAAATCCACCTTCAAATTGATTCCTATGAGTTCCAAAACATCTTAACATGATTACTAGACAACTTTGTCAAATAAAAATACGCCCTGGGAGCTATATATCGTGGGTGAAAGTAAGACAATAAATGAAGAACAAAAGTTTCTGTGATGCTACTGCTGGATGAATGTTGCTGCTACTGCTGTCATTAGATGTTCATGCATGCTTGAATATTTTGCCACGAATTTGTTCATGTAACAGTGCCCTGGTGAGGATGTTTTCATGTAAAATGTGGTCTTTGCCAAGTGTTTATATCATATATGTGTTGTGGTTTTACTAGCAAAAAAAGAAAAAAAAAGGGAGAAAAAGAACTTCAAGAAATCGAACCAAGAAGCCCGGACAGCGAGTTTGCTGTTGCTGCTGTATTGATCGTTGGCGTGGGAACTAGGAAAGGAAAGTCCCACGTTGTTAATTCCTTGAACTCCTGACATGAAAACCGAAAAGAAATGGATTCGGAGCATTTTTGGAACACTCACGGGAAAGGTATAGAGTTAGTCTGTAAGCATTTTTTGATGGACCAGCTTAAGATTGGCTCCGTCTTGACCTATTTTATTTAAATCATTCAATTTTTAATTTAAATTCATTTTAAAGGTTCATAAATTTAATGGATCATAATTTACTCATTTTAAACTAAATTTGAGTCAAATCAAATCAAAGTCTTCTTAAACTCTTCCCCTATCTATTTTATCCTAAAAAGCCTTATTTTATTCATTTTAAACCTCCTCAATTTCCATATTATTCTAATTTATTAATTTTCACTTTAAATGCTCATATCTCACTCATTTAAGTCTAAATCAATCCAAACCAAGGTCCTTTTGCTCAAAATCATTTCTAGTTTCTAAAACATCATTTAAATTCAAGATTCAAGCCCAATAAAAATCTAAAATAGCCCAAATAAAAAAAATCCAGCATGTATCAACCATTCCATAATAAGCCCAATTCAACTTCAAGTTAAATTCTATGCATGATTGACATCCAAATAACTTCCTATCATTAAATTAACATACCATGGATCTAATTAAACCAAATTTATCATAATTAGCCGTAAATTTTCATATTTAAACATGGTAACATAACAAGTGATAGTGATCACAATTCCTAAGATCGAATACTTTAATTTCCACCTTAAATCATTCTATAATTTAGTAAACTTCATATAAGATTTAAAGCATCATAAGAACTTCAAATTCAATCCAAATTCCACTTCAAACATTTATGAATCATGTTGGAAAATTTAGTGTACATCCTCCTTTTGATTTGTTTGCATATCAATTTATTGATTTCTTTTAAACTTAGTACACTAATCATCATATATTCGCTAATTAGTACCTAAAACACCATTAAACCCACAAACCATCATGCAAATAATAATCCAAACATATTTTAGCATCAAAATCATATCTCAAAGCGAGAAATCCATCTCAATTCTTCCATGTAAGTGGTGGTAATATAGAGTTTTTATTCATTTTACAAGATTATGTTCTAAACTCATTTCTAATCACTTAAACATATGCTTAATATCATTCTTAACATGATAAACTATCAAATAACCACTAAAATCTGCAAAATTATTCCTATTTTACTCATGAGAGGGTAGCAACATAATGCTCTTCACCAACAATTGCAATATTCTAAAGCATGATTGATTAATCTACCTAAATTGCAACTAATCACTCTAAATCATACACATTTGATTGGAGATCAGTGTCTTAGCTCTTGACATCTCTCCCAAGTGTATGTCATCCCTAAGAAGAACCCTAAATGACTACCTTTCAAACTTTGCAATCCTCTATGGTAAAGAATGTTAATTAGTACTTAAAATTTAGGATTGGAATACTTAATCTTTTATTAAACTTAATGATCACCTACTTACCTTAATGTATCCAAAGTTAAGCTTGAGAGGCCCTATTCCTAGAGTTCATCCACTTGATTTGAACCTAAAACAAGTAAATAGTCAATGTAATATTAGTACTAGATCAATGGGTGTTTCGTGCTAAAGCTAGGGTTTAAGGTTTTTGGTTAGGAGTTTTACCTTATAAAAATGAGAGTGTAGAGAATTGGAGGCTACTAAGTTTCAAGCCTAGTTCAGGGGTTTCTAAAGGCTGTAAACTTCCTAAGGCTTAAGGGATTCTAGTGGGGACCATTAGGGTTTTATATAGAATTCCATTTCTACCAACTGTCCTTACTTTTGAGCACGAAAGGAATTTCTTCTAATCTATAATTTCCATTCTTTTCTTTGGTTGAAAATGCTTTGTCCTAATTCTCCAAATTAATCTACAAATCTAAAAAATTCGATCACCCTTGAGTAGATACCAACTTATGGGGCATTTGATCATTTTATACAATTAACCTCCAAATCTTAATTTTTCTTTTCTAATTGAACCTAATAATTCATTAATGATTTTATTCACCAAATTAGGATCTTGAGACTTTATTTAGGATCTTGAAATTTAGCACTAATATTGATAAAATCAAGTTCAATGGTAAAAAGTTTATTTTGGAAAAAATTTTCCCTAAACTTTGCAATTCCTTCTTTAATTAACTGCAAATTTTTCCTTCTTTAATTCATTGAATTTATTTATTAATTTGGGATTTTTCACTAAGATCGATAATCTTCTACATAAAATTATTGCAAACATTCAATAAGAAAAATATAAAAAATTAAGCACCTAAAAGCCAATTGAATTGGCCTGTGATATAATAAGTTCAAAAGAAAAAAATGTAACCCAAAAAATTCCTAAGCCAATAAATAAGAACCCAAAATTTTCAAAATCATAAAGTAAAAAACCTACCCAAGGTTAGGGGCACTTACCATCAACACTTAATCGGCAAATTTGAGTTGAGAACTTCAATAACCCCTATGGAAATCATTTTTCAAAATATACATTAATGTGTCTTGTGGCTAGATCATGAACTGCCTATGAGAAATAGAGAACCCATACTTAATTTAACAATTATCATCAAATTGACCTCCCCAATTTATATCTAAAAATAAAAAAAAAAAATTCTTTACTTTTCATATGAGTACACATATGAAGATCATTATGTAATTCATGGTTTCATATTTTTATGTTAGAAGAAAACAAAGAAAAGACACACTAAATTATGAAGAAGTGGCTATAGGTTTTAGAAAAATGATATGTAGTTTTAAAAGAAAAGTTCATAAAATTAGGAAAATGAGGGGTGGGACAATATTTTGTAAAGAAATTTACCATAATACCCCTCTTAAAATTTGTTTGTGTTCGAAGTAAATAAGTAACTGAGTAAAATCTGAGGAGATTTTAATCATTTTATTTGCCTAAATCATGCATAGGATATATTACAATGTGTCTAAATTGGTAGAAAAGAAAGGAAATGGCTAGAAATGTTGTGTTCAATAGTGTTCGACGACTTAAGTAAAAAGTGGAAATTGTTAGAAAAAGGAAGGAAATAAGTGGAAATATTTCAACTTTAAAAGCTATTTCTTTTCCCTCCAAATTGATAAGAAATAAGTGGAAATGGGTAGAAATGAAATATAATTATAAAATCACCTTTATAATAATGGTCATCAAAATAACAAATAAGGGTAATTTTTCCAATTGCTAACTCCATTTCTCCTCATTTCCTTACATTTCTTTTATATTTTACCAAATACAAAATAATAATTATACTTTATTCCATTTCCAATCTTTTCTTTTCTGTTGGTTTATATCCATTTCTATTCTATTAAAAATTGTCAAACCAACTATTAATGTGTATTAATCTATTTTGACTTAGAGAGAAAAATCATAGATAGGTTATATTATTTTTGTTTGACTTAGAGAAAAATCTATTTTGGAGTATGATTAGGAAAATTACTGGAAAAATCCTTAAGTAACCATTGAGGAAAAAAGGTAAGTGATAAATATCTTAAGGGTAAATGATGGAATATATTGGATAAAAATCTATTTTTGAAAGTGTGCAACCAAATGCCATATTTTGGCTTAGTATAATAGATAACAATTACTATTTTATCAATGTATATACATAAAGCTATATATATGATGAGAAAGCTATTACTTAATAGTTATACATGATTATTAATGTTCTATATATGTATATATAATGTTGTATTATTTAGAAAGAGTAATAGAACTTTGAATTATGAAAACACAATATTATTACTATGAATTGTGTTATATATTATAACAAATTTCATGGCCACCACCTTTGATTTTCTTTAGCTTAAATGTTGTAGAAAAATAAAAAATGATCATCGAAGTGTTAGTGAAATTTCTAAACTCACCCTTGACTTCCATGAAATGCACTACTAGCTTTGTATGTTGAATTTGTAATAAATTGTGTCATTATCTACTATCTTATAGCCTTACTTTCATGACACGTTTTGTTGTCTACAAGAAGTTTGCATTGAGATTTCTATACATTAAATATAAAAAATTTACATCATGATGAGAATCATTGTGCCTTAAACAAACTAGCTCATGATGTATCTACATTGCAGGTATATAAAATTATTATATGTAAAACTATTAATAAAAATGATAAGAATATGATGGACTTATAATATATTTATCTTAAAATACAAAATAATTATAAAATTGAAAATTGAATATGAACTACCATTATTTATGGAATTTTAAGTTACAAATTTAGATAATGTTGATAGTGCATTTCGGACTTAAGCCTCCTAAGCCTAATTTGACTTACCTAAGCCTATGATCGAGCTCCTGGGATTGAAGTTTAAGTTACTACATCCTACTCTAAGAGCCAAAGATCAATCGAGCTCCAAATCACAATCCGATGTGAGTTTGAGCTCGGGTCAAGCGCACTAATAGACAAATAAGAGGCAATGGAAAGACACAGCTTACTTGGAAAATTACAGTAGCCTTAATCCTTATGCACCTACCTTGCCATTTAATACACCTACTAGGTTATCTCGTGAACTACACCTATAAATAGGGGTTGAGGCCACTTAATTTCAGGTTTAAAATCTTAAACCCATACTCTCATTAAGCTTATTGATATCTTGATACACAACTATTGACTTAGGTATTGGAATGGCAACATAGGATAGCTTATGTTTATTTCTCTTATAGGTGTCTCCACCTTGGATAAATTTCAGCAACAACATTTGGCACCATCTTCATGATTTCAACTCATGACTAAACCATGGCACCTAAAAACAAAACCACCAAGTGTAAAGAAAATTTTTTGTGTTAGCAGTGGACAAAACTAACCACATAACTCCATTGCAACCACTAAACATAAACACAACTTGAAACACTACTCAAATTGATATCTAGTGCTTCCTTAACTTAAAGAAGTTGTGCCAAATATTGGTGGTGAAAAGCAAGGCAATTCAAAATGATAATGCCAAGCTATGAGCTCGAGTGGCAAAGCTCAAGCAACTCAACAACATACCCGAGCTGGAAGACATATCAACAGTTCCCACACAATAAGCATAATAACATGCCACTAGTAAATTAGCAAGCTTAAAGTGTGAAGAACTACAATTGAGCTCCTACTAACCAGTTATTGCTAGCCACATTACATGGACATGTGTGCCAAAACTCTATATCACCAGCTACTTTATGTAGCCACAACAGCGCCCTAGCTTAGGATAATAGACTCGAGCCCCCAAATGCCTGATCCTATAGCTAACCACTATATTGACACCATAGACATCGACCAACTTGACAAGTACTTCAAAAGGCTATTTGACCTTATGGAAAGTAAGCATGCTAACCCACCTACAAAATACTCAATAAACAAGATGCACTTTGCTTAGAAGATTCAAGATGACATATTGCTAACCAATGTTACGATACCATAGCTTGACACATGCAACAACATAACTAACCCAAACAATCACTTATGCCACTTCACATAATGATGAACTTGCATAGCCTTAGCAATGTAGTCGTATGCAAAGCTTTTTTTAGCACCTTACACAAGGTGGCTCGAACGTGGTACAATAACCTCAAACGTAGTACAACAACCTCCCTAGCAACTCCATTAGCTCCTTCGACAAGCTTGCACATTAGTTCTAATAGTATTTTCTTGTGAGCAAGCTCTTAGTCAAAGATTCGTTTACCTTCAATCTCATCAAATAAGGCTATGATGAGCCAATTAGGGACTACATCACTTGCTTTAATGTGGCTAATATAGCATTTTGTGCTACTTACAAAATCATCTATAATTTAACCAAGCCTTGTCAAGAATATAAAATAACTCCATCTCTGTAGCACCTTAGAACCTAGGATGCCACAACCTGCCATGTATCCTTACAAAGTGAAAACACATTAAAGTTCTTAAGTAGCTAACACTATATAAGCTAGCATAACCGTTAACAACAATGAAGATAATTCAACTAACATCATTATTGATGATCTAACTATGTCTCATTACAAACCATAAATTGCTTTGAAGATTATCTTGATACATCATTTCATAATAAGCTAGAAACAGCTAAATTATTAACTAATAACCATACTATCATTCTCCAAAAGCAAGCATTCTCCTAGCAATATTCAAAACTTTCTATAGCATTCCTCACTTAGTCATCATATTAATAATAATACTCTATATTGTTCTCATCCCATGCATTTGACCTTAGGTCCTCCTCATATGAAACATACTTGATGGTACCCATAGCCAAAAAAAAAAAAAAAGGTCCTCAAAGGGTGAGTTAATGCCCAATACATATAATCCACAAGCATATGCATGACCAAACATATCTTAAATCACATGCATCAATATAAAAATCAATAATCAAACAACAAATTATTATCTTAATTAGTCTTCAAACAATAAAGAGCATTCATGACCCCACCACACCATATATAGATATAATACATAATACGATGTTAGGAACTGTCATTACAAGCCCCAACACTCATGAGTCCTTAAATCTACCGAATTATATCAATAAACGACTCCACCAAGAACATCACTACATATCGATCAATGGGTACCCCCTAAGGTTCTACCACTATGGGGTCTTTAGGCTAAGTCAAGCATAATCAACAAACAATTTAGTCAATTTAAATAAACCATTAATTCCAGTTTCTTAACTACTTTAACAAACACAAGCAGCACATAAGATTATACGTACTTAGAAGGGTGTTCTAAAACAAGACCTGTCCTTACCTAATAGTTTACTAAATTTTGTTAAATTATAGAAGAATCAATCTTAGTACTAGTCTAAAGTGTCACCTAAGTTACCAAGTTAAACCTTTTGGCCTTTATCACTTTTCAGGTAGACTTAGAAGATTTGAAGATGAAAAAAAAAATGAAAACTATTATCCATCATTCGGTGCTTATGACGTATGGTAGAATTTTCCAAAATACAACATATTAGAAATAGTGAATTTTTCAAGTGAGGATTTCTTTAGACTACACATAATTACTTTTTAGGTATCATCAATTTAGCTTTTTGTATGACTTTCTCCATTTGATGCCATTAATTTGTGCACACAATTGCTATATTATGGGATTTTAGAAGAAAAA
>JBBMOL010000462.1:83804-187234 GCA_037954665.1 Laguncularia racemosa | reverse complement strand
AAATAAATGAGCTATGAATCTCTTAGGGTTGAACTAAGTAAAATCTTGCAGACTGGATTGATTGATTTTCCTAGATTTTATTCTAATTTAAAAATAATTTGTAGTCAATAGCTTCATATAAGATTTCTAATAAGGAATGATTTGAGCTTTATATTTTGCAATTGGTTCTAAGACCATAAACTTTGTTATTGCTACAACAATACTTGAAACATCTCAAACCCACAATGAATACATGAAAAAAAATGATAGATTGTTGTCAACTTACTAAAAAAAAATTGTAATAAAAGAAAAAAAATAAAAAAAATTCATAGATTCTGTAAAATACCCAAATATTATTGGATAAATAATGCAAGATGATTTCTCTATGCCATGGGTTAGGTCATGATTTGTTTACAGCTCAAGCAAGGAACACAAGAAAGAGTCACAAATTGCCAGCTAGATTTCAAGATTATGTCATGTAACTGTATAACTAGAAATTAATTTCCCATAACAAGATCTGGATGTAACAAACAAGGAAGTATATAATAAACGACACAAAAGGGAAAAGGGGTTTTTTAAACCCCCCTTCTGGAAATCGAATTTCAACTGGGAGCTTAGGAATGCTCGAAAGTCCCCCCCTGCATGTCCAAACACATTCACAAGTAAAGATTACCATAACAAAAATAATACAAGAGACAAAATTTAAAGAGGAATTAGAGAGCATAGAGTGTATCTGAAACCCTAACTCGAGGAAGAGATGCGAGGCAGAGAGAAAAGGGCTACTGGAATAAAATCACACCCCGGGAGTAAAAAATAGACACGGGCTTGGCAGGGTTAAGGCTAAGTATTGGCTAGGCTTGGAGAGTTTTAAACAACCCAACATTTTGGTGCTCTCGTTAGGCTTCAACAAGATCAAAAGGAGGAATTTTCCAAATTGCAATCTTTAGTTTTTTTAAATTAGCAGAAAACTATGAAGGAATGCAATCACAGATGCAAGATTCTATCAAACCAATTTGGTTAATCAACAATCGATAATGATTTGAATTCCACTATCAATACTTCTATTCAACAATTTTTAGAGAAAATTGATAACTTTCAGAATCTGAATGGGATTTCTCAACGGGATGAAAACTCAATTTCATTCAATTCTAACCATTCATCACATTCTGCAATGAATCCCTTATTGAAGGCATAAAATTTAGAGATTCCCAAATTTTTCGGTCAAGTTTTTTTTGGCATGGATCTATCAAACCAAAATTTTTTTGACTTTCATAACGTACCAGATGGACAAAGACTGGAAATTGCGTCCTTTGCCTTAAAGGAGAAGCCTTACATATTTTGCAGGGGCTTGACAAAATAACCAATTGGGTTCGTAGCAAGCTTTTGCAGGCTTTCAAGATTAGATTTGGACCTTCAGAATATGAGGATATTCAGGGAGCCCTAGCGAAATTGATGCAAAAGAAATCATAACTAATATAAAAAAAATTTGAATCTTTGTCTAATCAAGTTGTAGGCATACCTCAATCTTTCCTTGCTTTCTTTTTCATTTCTGCCTTAAATCTCACATTCGCAAAGAGGTTCAGATTTCTCTCCTACATCGTTACCTCATGCAATTTGGTTAGCAAAAATGCTTTAATCCAAGTTTCAAAGACCATTCTTCATACCTCAATATTCTATACCTACTTCTTCCAATCCTACTTCTTATCCATTAAACAATTTTCTAAACCTCATCCTTCTATAGTCGACAATTCTAAAACCACATTACCTATAAAAAAACTCTTTAAAGAGGAAATGCAAGTTAGACGAGAACAAGGCCTATGCTAAACTGTGATGAAAATTTTCTAGGAATCATAAATGTAGGCAAAATTTTATCTTGTTAATACAAGATGAAGAAAGATGGATCTGCTAGTGGTCCATGTGAAGAGAGTTGGCAGAGGATTTGGTTGTGGTATGAAGGTTGCACATGATAACAGATTAATTAGTTATCATGCAATTCAGGACATTTGGTGCCTCATACCATTTCGATTTTTGGGAAAGGTGAATGGCCCATCAAGTGACATGTTAGTGATTCTAGAAGTACGCACAATTTTGTGCAAACAAGAATAGCCAAACATTTGGACTGACAATAGCTTCTACAGCCAATTTTGGGGTTATGAAATTGGCAATGGTAGTAAGCTTATGTTGTGGGGTCAATGTTCCGATGTTGTATATGGAAGTTCAAGGCTGGTTTTCAAGAATTGTTCTATGTGTTGCCAATTCAAAGGGGGCTATTTTGTTCTAGGAGGGAATGGTTACAAACGTTGGGGGGAAAAACCCGTTACTATTGATTACACAAATTTACTATGCAATTTGTGTACAAGGAGCTAAAAAGGACATTCAGGGAATTAAAAAAAGGGTGCCTTGCTCAAATTTCGCTCCAACCAGTTTCGAAAATTACGAAAAGTGATTCATCGTTCATGTTTTTAATTTATGGGGTCAGAGGTTAGTTCTAATTCATGCAATCCACCAACAATAAAGATTTGATCTTTTTATTGAGCAAAATGCTTCTGTTTTTCAAGCACCTTCCATCATTGCCAAAATTTTGCATCTGTCCAGCATAGAATCCTCTTATTTCTGATAGTAAACCAGTGAATGTTAAGCCCATAGAACCCAAAAAAAGATGGTACTTGGAGATTCTGTGTAGATTATAGGGCTCTAAATCAGGTTACTATCAAAGATGAGTTTCCCATCCTAACTATTGATGAACTTTTAGAAGAATTATATGGTGCTGCATGTTTTTCGAAACTGGATTTGCGCTTAGGATACCATCAAATTAGAATGAAGCCGGAAGATGTGGAAAAAATAGCTTTTAGAACTCATGAGGGACATTATGAGTTCTTAGTAATGCCCTTTGGCTTAAGCAATGCACCAGCCACTTTCCAGGCTATTATGAATAGGATTTTCCAGCCATTTTTACGGCATTTTGTGGTGGTTTTCTTTGATGACATATTGGTTTATAGCAAGGATGTTACTGCACATTTACAACACTTGGAGTTAATATTACAAGTGTTACAGCAACATCAGTTTTATGTCAAGGCTTCTAAATGTATTTTTGCAGCATCTACTATGACTATTTGGGTCATATGGTATCCGCTGCTGGAGTGTGTCCTAATCCTTCTAAGTATAGGGTGTGTTCAACAGTGGCTTGTGCCTATGACTCAAAAACAGCTGAGAGCTTTTTTGGGATTGAGTGGAATTACCCGAGATTTGTAAAAAATTTAAACCCTGCCTTTGGGTGTCGGTCAAATTTTTAAATTTCCCCAATTCCAAAAACCCGATCTAAACTTAGCCCCTTAGTGTCATCTAATGTAGATCCTGGGTTTGATTTGGGAATTTCTTTTTTAATTTTGGAGTCACCCCCCAACTGTTTTTTGGGAAATATTAAATTAAAGGGGACTAAATAAAGCGGATTAGCCCCTTAATTTGGACCACTAGCGTCGTTATTTCCTCTTCTCGTTTTTGAAAAGGGGGGAAAAGGGAAAACCAGAGTTTTTAAGCCCGGGGAGGCTAACCTTTTAAAAACCCTTTACGGTTACCCCCTTTATCTCCAAAAATTTGGGTTTTCTTTTAGAAATGTGTTTTATTGTGTTTTTTTACTTTTTATTATGTTTTGAATTATTTAAAGGGAAAAATGTTTTTCTTTCCATTTTATGGGTTGCCCCAAAATGGGGCCTACGAACCTGCTATTCGGGATCAAACAAGTCGAATTTTCGCTTTTAGAAACTTTAATTTTGTTTTTTTAATTTTAGTTTTTGAAATCCCCTTTTGATTTGTTTTCCCTTTATCATTTTGGGTTTTTTCCCAAAAAAAAATTCTAACCCTAAGCTTTAATCGTTTTTTAAAAAGAATTTTTTGGGGAAAACCCCCAAAAATTTTTGGTTTTTTTTGAAGAAAAGGATTTTTTCTAAGTGCTAAAACTCTTTTTTTTTGTTTCCCTTCAAAAATTTTTAAAAATTTTTTTTTTTTTTAAACCTTTTATGTTTTTTATGATTTTTATTTTTTTGTTTTTTTTTGGGGATTTCGGGGAAATTTTTTTTGATTTTTGTGATTTTTGGGAATTTTTGTTGTTTTTTGTATCCTAATTTTCCAATTTTGAATCTAAAATTTTATTATTTTTTTTCCTTAAATTTTTTTTTTTTTTTATTTTGAAATTTTTACATTTTTAAAAATCCAAAAAAAAAACCAATTTCCCCTTTTTCTATTTATTGAAAATGGAAAAAAAAATAAAAAATAAAAAAAAAAACCCCAAAAATTAAAAAAAACCAAAAAATAAAAAACAAAGCAAATAACAAAAACCACAAAAAAAATTTTAAATTAATTCGGAAAAAATTTAAATAAAAAAAAATAAGAAAAAATAAAATAAAAAAAAAATCCAAAAAAAAATCCGATTTACCTGGACCCGGGGTTTTCGGTGGCGAGCCCGGGGTCGGTGGGGTTTTGAACAAAGTCGGGGGATCGATCGGCCCGGGCGGGGGGGGGAAGGTCGTTCACGGCGTTCCAAAGGGCCCTTTTGAGGGGTTGGGGTAAAAACCCAAAGCCCCTTGAGGTTTTTTTGAATCTAATGGGGGCCCGGTTTGGTTTTGCCCCCAAAATTCCCCCCCCGGGTTGGGGGGTTCAATTTCCGGTGGGTGCCCCGCGGTTTTGGATAAACTCCGATGCTCTCCTTTTTGCACCTTTTTTCCCTACTTTTTTCTCAATTGTGATTCGGCCTTTGCTTCCCCCCCTTTCCCCCTCTTTTTAAATAGGCACTTAAAAAGGGAATTGGGAATAAGCTCGGATTTCCTCCATTGAAGCTGTTTTGGATTTTGGGTTTTAAAAAAACCAACCCCGATTTGTGTCAATCCCTTTTTTGGGTTCCCCCCCAAATTTTGTTTCCCAAAATTAATAATTTTTATCTTATTTATGTTGAAGATCTGTGGGTTTGGGGCAAAAAAATCGAATCGGAAACGGCCAAAAATACAAAAATTTTTCCTTCCCCCGGGCAAATTCTGGGGCTCGGGGTTTAGGAGACGATCACCGCGCCCGGGCCCCTTTGCGCTTCCTCCCCCAATCAATGCCCCCAAAGTGCCCTGGGTAAATAAAAAATTCGCAAAACGGGGGAAAAATCCCTTCCCCCCGTTTTTTAAAACCCTAGACCTCGCACCCCACCCCCTATTACCCCAGGGGCCCGGGCCCCGCTGAGCTAGCCCCTTTCCTGATTTTTCTAATTTCGAAAATTGCTTATATGCAATCGTTTTTTCTTTTTTTTTTGTTTTTTTTAAAAAACCCAAAAATTTTGTAAAAATTGTTTATTATTTATTATTGCTTTTTCCCTAAAAATTTTTTTAAAAAATTGATGTTTTTTTCCTTTTTAAATTTTTTTTTTTTTTTGAAAAATTTTTACTTTTTAATACAAAATTTAAAGGGGAAAATTTGGGAAAAATTTGGGGAAAAAAAATTAAAAATTAAATTATTTTTATTATTATTGACTCTTAGGGCAAAAATGAGGTTTTTTACAGCTGCCCCCTTTGTTTAAAGTTTAAAAAACTTAACTACAAAGAAAAACCCAAAAAGAAACCTTTTTTGGCCCCCTGAATTGGGTTTTTGGAAAAAAAATTGCTCCCAGAGCCAATAACCCCCTACGATTAAAAGATGTTCCTAAAAAATTAAAGGTTTAAATGTTCCTTAAAAAAAGTGCTTTATGGGTGCTAATTGGCGAGGGGAAACTTTGGCTCCATCATTGTGTGGGAATTTTGAAAAAATGATGATAGGAAGCGTCTTTTTCAGATTTTCAACCTTGGAAAAAGTTTTTATTAGGAAGCCCCCCTTATGACGGGGCTACCTGTAAACAGAAGCGCTTTTTTAGATTTGAAATTTGTTTGGGAGAACTTTTTGAAAAGTTCCCCGAGAGCTGACAAATCGGGGAGAGTTTGGGAAAAGGCCCTCTCATGGGCTATTTAACCTTTAAATTTAAATGCCTCAAAAAGTGCCCCCTATGGGCTGCCTTTGAGGAAAAAGATTTTTTTAAAAGTGCCCCCTATGGGCTAAAAAACCCTTGGGAGGGGTTTCTAAAAAGTGCCCCCTAGGGGCCCAAACCAATGAGAACGGTTTTTTAGGAAAGGGGCCCCCTATGGTTGACTAATTTTTAATTTGAATTTTGCCTAAAAAAGGGTCCCCCTTTTGGGGCGCCATGAAAACAAAGTTTTTTTTTTTTTTTGGGAAAATTCCCTCCCTAGGGGTTTGACCATGTGGACAAATTTTTTGGGGAAAGTCCCCCCTTTGGGTGACTAACCTAGGATTGAATTGTCTAAAAAAGTGCCCCCCTTTTGGGTGCCATGAGAACAAATTTAGGAAAGTCCCCCTTAGGGGTTGACCATGAGAAAAAAGTTTAGGAAATTTCCCCTAGGGGGCTGACTAACCTGGGATTAAATTTTGCCCAAAAAAAAGAACCCCCCTTGGGGCCTGACCATGGGGGAAAAAGTTTTGGGAAAGTCCCCCTTTAGGGGCGACTAACCGGGGGTTTAAATTTTGTCTAAAAAAATTTGCCCCCTGGGGGCCCGACCTGAGAACAAAGTTTAGGAAAGTGCCCCCAGGGGCTGCCCTTCCCCTGGGATTAAATTTGCCCCAAAAAAGTGCCCCCTAGGGGCTAACCAGGAGAAAAAATTTTTAAGGAAAGTCCCCTCTATGGGTGCTAACCTGGGATTAATTGCCCTAAAAAAGTGCCCCCTATGGGCGGGACCATGAGAACAAAGTTTGGGAAAGTGCCCCCTAGGGGCAAAAACTAACCGGAGTTGAATTTGCCTAAAAAAGTGCTCCCTAGGGGTTTTCCATGGGGGAAAATTTTTTAGGAAAGTCCCCCCTAGGGGCTGCTAACCAAATTTAAATTTGTATCTAGGAAGGCGTCTTTTTTGCCCGCCCTTTTGAAGAAAACAAAGGGAAGTCCCCCTTTTTGGGCTGAAAACCCTAGGGATGAAAATGATGGCTAAAAGGGGGCCCCCATTTGGGCTAACCTTAAAGAGTTTTTAAGGAATTTGCCCCTTTTTGGGCTGACCACCCTATTAAAGGGCGGGTTCATCAAGTGCCCCCATTTTAGGGTAATAAATCTTGTATTTTTTGAATATGCTTCTACGGCCCTCGCCCTAAAAAATGGGATGCCTTTCATAAACAGTTATTTTTTTTTTAATGGGGGGGGGCTTCCCATTTTTTAAACGTGGATAGCAACCAAACAATTTAACCTTGGGCTGGTTTGCTTTTGTTCTTTTTCTTCTTATCTTGAAAACAAGGTCGAAAATTTTTTGATGTGCTCCCTTTCTTTATAACAACGCTTTTTTTGCGGAAATGTTTTCCAATGCCCGCACTAGTTTTAATGCAAAAAAATAGTTTAGGTTTAAATTTTCAAAACCATTTTTAAGTTTCCCTTATAAAATTTTAGTGTTTATCTTTAAATTGGTGAAATGGGGGAAGGGGTTTAAAAAATATTTTTTTGTGGTTTTAATTGATTTGGATATTGACATTCGGGGGATTTTAAACTTTGCTTATATAAAAAAAAAAAAACTCAAACTCAACGAAATTTGTGTCGAACTTGGAAAAAATTTAAAATTTCCCCTTGCCTAAGGAAAAGTAAAAATCTTTACAGCATCTTGTTAATGGGGTCTCTAAATTCGGGGGACCATCCTTTTGGGGGTCAGTATCAAAAGAAATCCTGACAAAACCCCTTTTTCACCAAAAAGGGGGCCTTTCGAAATTTGGGGAAAAATTTCCCCTCTGCATCTTTAACGCGTTCGGAGAACCTTCCTTAACACCAGTTCCCCCTCTTTAAAAGTCCCGAGGTCCTCATCTTCTTTTTTTTAAATGCTCGGGCCATTTTTTGTTGGAAACCCACAGACCGGGACAAAATGCGGTAAGTTTCTTTCATAAATCGATTTAGCTGTTTCAAGCCCCTTCTTTCCCCAGTCTATTGGTTAACTGAGTTTCGATAAGTTCTAAATGTTGGTATCTCAATTTCCCAACTGGTAGAAACTGTTTCCAGTCCCAAATACCAATGAGTAAGGGCTAACTCCTTTTAACTTTCTTTTTTGAAGCCCTGTATGCCTTTGGGGGAAAACCCGGAAAACTTTTTCATGCCAATCTTTTTTAAGTTGTTGTAAATTTTTTTGGGATGATCTTCTTATATTTTTGTTAGCTGTTTTCTACTCCCCCATTCTTTGGGGTTTGGGTAGGGATTTGGGAATTTCGGGGTTTATGGGGAATTGTTGAAATAAACCTGTCTTTGATTTGTTGTTGAGTTTGGTACCGTTGTCGGTGTTGAGGGACTCGGGGAACCCATTTTAGGCAAATTATGCCCCTTTTTTTTAAAAAGGGGGACTATTATCCCTTTGTGAAAATTGGGTTTTATGATGAAGCTTCAAACCCACTTGGTAAAGTAACCCAATTGCTCCCAAATAAAAAATTTTTGGCCGTTGGATGCTGTCAAGTGTTGGGGCCCAAATTATGCCCGTTTCCCCCAAATTTGGAGAATGGCCATGGTGGGGGATAAAAGTGTAGCTGTTGGGGGGAGCTTTTAAACTGGTTTGGGGTAGACTTGACACAATAAACAGTGTTTGACATTTTTAGGCTTTTCGATTCCAGGGTTTTAACCCAAAATAATACCCTAACCTCATGTTTTTTTCGGGCCAACAGAAAGCCCTTTAATATGGGCCCAAAATTTACTCCTTCATGTCTTCCTTTATCAGTTCGCATGTTTAAATTTTTTGTCCACACATCTTAAAAAGGGGTTATCAGCTAAATCTTTTTTTAAAGTAAAGCCCCATTTAATGGGGAAAGGGCCCTTGCAAACCTTTCTGATTTTTCTTTGGTCTTTTCTTGCTGGCCATTTGGGGGTTTTTTAACTTCGGGGGAAAAAAGGTTTTGATGTCTTTAAATCCCAGGGTTTGTCATCTTGTATCTTTTAAATTGTTAAACTTAGGCGGGTCGACTTTCGTGTCTATTTTCATCGGTTAAACTTGGGGCTCCTCCTGTTATCTGGTTTTTTTGATTATGTGGCTAGGCTTTCCTGCGACTGTTTTGGGTTTTCCGGGATGTATGTAAAAGTGTTGCCCTTAAATTTCCCTCAATTGCTCTATAAGTGTTGAGGGATAGGGGTCCTTTTTTGGGGTCTGGTCTTTTTATTCCCCTCTTGTCTTTTGTAATAAAGGGGGGGGCGAAAAACTCCCCGTATACCTCAAATTTTCCTTTGGGTTTTCCCTTTTGGGGAAAAGCCTTTTTGGGGGGCCAAGAATACATGCTTCAAATTCTGCGATATTATTGGTTTAGGGAAATGTAATTTTAAATCGTGCAGGGAATTGAGTCCCGTTCGGGGATTTCAATATGCCCCCCCCCCAAAAAAAGAATATGTGGCGGTCCATCGAAAAAAAATTTTCCATTTTAGGTTCTACTCAATCCCAAGGTCTTCTATTGGCATATCCCCATTGTCAATATATTTCATCTGGAAACGGGGCCCTTGTGGGTTTTTTGGGGAATCTGTTTCCCGACAGGGTTTTTCCCCCAAAAGGGGTGGGCAAAGGTTGGGCCCTTTTCCCATTGATTTTTGATTCATTTATGTAATGTCGAACTCAAATAGGGCATTTCCCCATTAGTTTTTTTTCCTATCAAAGCTGGTTTTTTCTCCCCAAGTATTTCAAGGGACCCATGTTTGTCAGTAGCACAATATGGAAATTTTAAAAGGGTATACGCCTTCCCCGGGGGCATAACCCAAAAAAACGCACAACACAACTTCTCCAAACCCCCGAGTTAAACCCCTGTTCCCCATTTGTGAAAATTTTTACTCAGATAATAAATTTTGGGAAAGCTTCTTCCCTCCTTTTAAACTTTCCCCCAGCACACAAACCCCTGGATTCAAGGAGTATAGGGAGGTAAAAAGAATAAAGGCTTTCCCCTTTTTTCGGGACTAACAAAATTGGGGTTTTTTTAAGGTAGTCCCTTTATTGTCCTGAATTTCCTCTTCGCATTTGTTGTCCATTTATTGCGGGGTTCTTCTCCCAAAAAACGGGAAAAGTGGGGAGGCAATTTTCCGGGGGAGCTGTGAGATAAAAACGAGCTATGTAAAATTTTTTTTTCCCCCGTAAGCTT
The DNA here is from genome assembly GCA_037954665.1 of Laguncularia racemosa. NCBI lineage: Eukaryota > Viridiplantae > Streptophyta > Magnoliopsida > Myrtales > Combretaceae > Laguncularia > Laguncularia racemosa. Next base: position 177,109 of record JBBMOL010000462.1, on the reverse strand, counting down.
TTACTTTTTTAAAAGGAGCGTGGGAAGGTAACTCTAATAAGATTTTACCCCTTTTCCGGGTTGTTCTAAAAGCCCCCCTGGCTTAAAGACAAACCCTAACAATTTCCCCGTTTGGACCCCAAAAATACATTTTTTTTTGGGTTTAACTTTTCTGGGAAATTTCTCAGTCTTTTGGAAAAAATTTTCCCCAGGATACCTATTGGGGTTTTCTTTCTTTTTGGTTTTTTTTTGGGTATCATGTCGTCACTTTTACTTCAACCCCCACGATGCATCATTTCAAAGAAGTTGGGGACCAAGGCTCTCGATTTCATTGCCCCAGCTTTTTTAAAACCCAAAGGGCCCTGACTTTGTAACCCGAAAATCCCCCCTGTTGTGATGAAAAATTTGTTTTGGTTTTTCTTTTCCTTTGCCATTTTTATTTGAATATCCTGAGTAAAAATCCTTTAATTTAAGGGGGGGGGAGGGTTTCCCCAGTGGGGGGGTTTCTAGAACGTTTAAAAGAGGTAGGGGGGGAAGTTATCCTTTTTGGGTGGTTGGTTTTTAATTTCCCGAAAGTCTACCATACGCGTACCCTTTTTCCCTTCTTTTTTAGGACAGGGACTATAATTTTCTTCCCCCTTTGGGAGTTGGATACTTCAATGAACCCCACTTTTAGTTTGTTTTTTTGGCCTTTTTTTGATTTTCAGTAAAAATTTAGGCCTAATTCTTTTCCAATTTTTTTTTTTTTAGGTTTGGGCATCTTCCCTTATGGGAAGTGTGAACTACTATTGACTGGTTAGCCCTTCATGTCAACCCCTACCGGCAGGCAAAAAACATCGCATATTTCCCCTTAAAGCTTGGTTTATCTCATTTTTTGGGCCCCGGGACTCAAATTGGTCCCGATTTGGTTTTTTAGGGTTTTCCCTTTCTTCCTAGATTTAACAAACTCCCCAGGGTTTGTCGATCGAGATTCCGTTTGTTCCTGTTTTACCAATTTTTTTTTGTATTATTTTTTTGGCTAAAAAATCGCCTTTAACAACTGAAACCCCAAATTGGAAAACGAATCACGTTTTTTCTTTCTACCCGCGCGAAATATCCCCGATTTCGATGGTAGGGGGATTTAGTAAAAAAATTAAATTTATATTTTTAAGAAGAAAAAAAAAACGCAATGGAAAATTTGATTTTAAAAAAAAATCTCAATAAAATTTTTTTAATAATCCTTTTTCTACTTTTGGCTAAAAACCCAGCGCTACTGATAGGGGGAAAAAAAACCAATTTTTGAGACCGGATGCTGGTTAGGCGTGCGGGGAGTTGATTTCCCTTTGTGCGTCCTTTCCTTTATTTTTCCAGAGCTCTTGACTGACTTTTCCTTTTGGGAAAAATTGTTGGAGAGGTGGGTTTCCCATCCGGGGGGGTCGACACCCTTCCCCCCTTTTTTTTTGCCTCTGACACCCCTTTTTCTAGTGTTTTCCCCGGCCATAGGGAAAGTAAACCCCCGCCAAACCCTCCCGTTTCTGCCCCCCTTTAAAAAGATGGCCCCCTTTGGGCCCCCCGGTCACCATTTTTTTCCCTTTATTGAAAATCGCAAACCCCGGTCCCTTTGAACCTTCTTCCCCAATATAAGGATGGCTTTTCTTTGTATATGGCGTTAAACCCGCTCGCCCAGTACGGTTCTATCTTCCCCCCTTTGCGAGAAAATTTTACCCTTTGGGGGGGAGATTAGAGGGGATTTGGGTCCCGCAGCATGTATCCCAAAGGGCGTCCCAAGAGCAAATTAAAGGGTCTTGGGAAATCCCGGGGCCCGGGAAAGGGGATGTTTGGGAAAATTTGTTTGGGCTGATTTCCCCCCGGGAGGCTACCTCCCCTTCTATGTCTCTTTTGGGGGCCCCTCAAAAAAACTTTGACCATTGTGGACCCAGGTTCTATATTGCTTGGATCGAACCCCCCCTAAGTCGAAACGTTGCCAAAAAGGGGAAAAGGTTTTAGAGATGAACCGTTATCCCATAATACCGGGGCAATTGGGGGTCCCTTGGGACTTGACCCAGAACAGTGGTTTGGTATGTTGGGCCCCCCTCTCCCCTAGCTCTTCCGCGAGAAAATATTTTTGGGCCAATTTCGAAATTGGGGGGTTTTTTTCCCCCGTGCCCAAATTTTTCTGTAAACGATACCTTTTTGGGGCCCGAATCTTTTTTAGCATTTTTAAAAAGTGTTCCCTGTGAGGTTCGGATGTTGTGAGAAGGGGCCCTTTAGCGGTTTCTGCGTGGAAAATTTTATTTTAAATTTTCCATAATTTTTGTAATTTATGGGCCCTTAAACCCTCTTTGTGAAAGCAAACAAGTCCCTTTTTCCTCTTCTTCCCCCCTTTTTTTTCGGTGGGCCCCTTTTTCAGTCGGGCCCTTTTTTCTTTGGAAATTGTTTAACTCCCCGAGGTGGATGCCCCCCAAATTTTAGGGGGGTCGCTCTTGTTTGAGGGCCCGATAGTTTAAAGGTGCAGCCTTTTTAATTCCCCCACCAGTATGGGAAAGGGTTTTAAAAACATATATTTTTTTTGGGATTTGTACCATAGTTGATGTCCCTCATAGCAATTTTATAACCCCGGGGGTTTGGGGTGAAGTTGATCGTTTTTGACAGTCTTCCCCCTTCTCCCGCCGGGGGTTGGGTTTCCTTTTCAAATTCTAGCCCCATCAGCTAGGTGGCCCTTTTTTCAGTCGGGGTATAAGAATTTGTTTTCCCCAAATACTGAAAACTCCTTTTGGATTTTTTTCCCCCCAAAAGCCAAACCCTTGGGTCTCCCGCTAAACCCTCTCTTTTTTAATGGGTTTTTGGAGTCTCTTTGGAAACTTTGGGGGGATTGCTTCCCTTTGTGGCTCGGGCTTTAGGGCTTCTTTTTGGGGGCTTTCCCCCTCAATGTAATCATATTAATGGTGGGCCTTTTGATTGGGGGGGGGTTGGTGTTGACATTTTGGGGGCTGGGGCGTTTCCAATCCAAATTTTATTATTCCGGGATCAAATTTTTAATTTTTGGATTTTGTGTCCCGGGGCCTCCAGCACCTATTTTTGTGGAAAGCCCCTCCCGGGCCCATGTGGGAGTCACACTTTAAAGGGTTGAGTCGAAAATTCCGGGGTTGTTTCGGTCGTTGGGGGGCCCCGAAGCTAATTAAGGGTTTTCCCGCCCTAAACCCACGAAACCTTACTGAGTTGGGGTGGGGATTGGAGTGAACGCCTTGGGACCCGAAGCCTGAGTTTTTCCCGTCGTGGGTTTTTTTCTGGACTGGGGTACTCGTGGGGCTGAAATGAAAACGGTCCCCACTTTTTTTTCTTTTTCCGGGGTGGACCGGGGCTGGGCAGTGGACTCTTTGCTCTGTTTCCTCCCCAGGCCCTTTTTGTCGGGGTGCCCCAGGAGGCTCCCTTGTTTTTTGGGGGCTACCCCTTTGGTTTAGGGGATTCTCAATCCGCCCCCCGCAGCCACTACCTTGCAAAACTGGATGAGGGTTAGCCCACCAGGTTGAAAAGTAGGTCTTGGGCCAGGGGATTGACAAATAGGATGTCAATTCCCTTCTCAATAAACGAGGTTGCTTTCCCTGGCGGCCTGGGGGTCTCCTTGCTGACATATTTCCCTTTAAAAGAATCAGCATGTTCTTCCCGGGGGAAATCCCCCGGGCGATTACAGAAAGGGCCCCCCACCTTTTTTTTTTAATATTTTGGGAAATTAAATAAATTTACATAAAACGCCCCCAGCTAGTTCTCCCAAATGTTGACAATGTTAAGTCCAGGTGGGCCCAAACCCGACCAGTGCAGGGGCTGTGAAGGCCTTTTCCTGGAAAAGTTGGAGAAAGAGCTGGGCGTAATTTGGGGATACCCTTGCTCCCTTTTCCCGGGGATATAGCCTGGTATCTTTTTTGGGGGCCGGGGGCCCTTTTACTTTTCAAAACTCTGGGGTTTTTGAACTTTCAGGGTATATCTTTTTTCCTTGCATTTTGGCAGAAATTTGGTTTATTCCGGGGCCCCCCGTTCAAAAACCCAGGGGGCCCCCAAAGCTTTTTATCTTGTCATAGAGCTGTGAAGAGCCCCTTCTATCTCCCTTTTTTGCCCCCTCTTAAAATTTTCCCCCTTCAGGTCGTCAGAGGTCGGCCCCTTTGGGGGCTTTTGGGGTTAAATTTAAAAGCCCGGGGTTTAAAGGGGGGAATTGATCTCCCCCAATTCCAGGCTGTCCCTCCACGCTTTTTCCCCCTTTTTGGCCCCCGAATTTCTCTTCCTGGGGGTTTGGGTGAGTTGGCCCCAGGAGGCCGAATCTTTCAGTTAAAAAGGTGAACCTGGGCCCCGCCAGGGTTTTTGGACTGTTTTTTTTCTAGGGAAAATGAAACTTAAGTCCGGGCAGGACTTTAACATTGGTGTTGTTGCGGTTGTCACTAGTTGGCCATTTTTGGGTTCCTTTAGCGCGTGAGAACTGGGGTTTTTAGGGGGTTCAATTTTTTGGGAGTATTTTTATACCTGGTTCGAATTTTTTTTTGCTTTTAGTGTAAAAGAATGCCGAATTTATGCATGTGTCACGCGGATGCTAAAAGAAAAGGGTTTTTTCAATTGATTGGGCAATTTAATATTGAAACTTTAACTTTTTTTAATATTGAGAAAAACTGGAGTTCAAAATGAAAAAAATTTAAAAAAAAAATCCTTTCTTTCCCAGTTCTTTTTTGTCTTCTGTTGTGGAGGCCCCAGACTCCCCCCTGATGACGGCTTCCAATTCCTTGACTTTGGCTTGGCATTTCTTTCCCCTTTTTGCTTTTAAGGCCTTGTTCCTTTGGTCGGGTTTTTTTGAAAAGGGCCCTTCCATATTTTTTCTTATGATCCGCCCGGGTTCAAAGTATACCTCCATTTTTTTGGCCCCGGGCCTGGGTCCCGGTTTACTTTTGTCTCTGGTTGATCTTGTTTTTGGGTTTTTGGTTGGGGGACGTTTGGAAAAACCCCATTTTGCTCTTTCCCCTTTTCTGGTAAAAAGCCCGGCGAATTACAAAATCTTGGTTTGGGTCGGGGCTTCCCCCCTTCGCCCAAACTAATTCCCCGAGGGTTTCCCCAAATTTGGCTTTCAATTTGGCTTCCCAAAGTGCTTTGACCTCTGCCAGCTTAAAAAATTCTCAGGGTACTAACAGGTTCAGATCTTTATACTCAAAAGGGAACTGTTTTACCGAGGGCCATAAACAAAGTCTTGGGTGGGGCCGAAATGGCGGAACCGAGTTTTTGGTTTATTTTCCCATCATCCCCTGATTCCCCATTTAAAAACAATGCTTGGAAAATTTCTGAGGTCAAAAATATTTTGGGTTTCAACCAAAACCCCCCTGGCTTTCCAAAGAATATCTTCGGCACTGAAACTTTTAAAGCACTCTACCCAATCGTGGTGGTAAGGTCATTTGGGTTCCTTTAAAACCTTTTCTATAATGAATCCACCAGATCCATGGTTTTGGGGTAGGTTTTCCTGCCATGTTTAGCCCCAACATTTGAGGTTTGGGTTACAAACCATTTTAGCAGAAGGTTTTAGGCTTTGGGGCGAAGGATCCCCTGGCCTTTTTTCTTAGGGGGGTTTAAATTCCGGATCTGTTCAGGGCCCGTAGAAACGAGGGGTGTAGGATCTTCCCCCCCAGGAATTGGGTCACCAGCTCTTCAACCCGTAGTGGGAAAATAGAAGGTCCCGGGGGGGAACAGTATGGTGGGGGAAGGCTGTCAAGATGAAAGCCCTTTACCCCTTTTCTGTCTGTAAGCTTGGGGTCCCCCCCACAGGATGTCCTTTTTATCCCCCTTGTCCTTCGGGCGATTTAAAACCCGGGTTTAAAACATCCATTCCCTATTTCATATCCATTAAAGTCTGCTGGGCTTTTTTACTGCTGTTTTATTGGGGTTTCCCCCAATGATCGGCCCGGGAAAGGGATGGCTGGGGCCCGGGCCCCAAAAGGTTTTCCCCGATAGAAATTTATCAGTCGTTTCGGAGCCCCGTAGGGAACTGGGTGTACTTTTTCCCGGGTGGGGGGTGATCTCATGCGGCCCGATAAAGAAAACACGGGCTCGATTTCCCATTAAAAAGGGGCATAGCCCGGACTAAAAGGGAAAATTTGCCCCTATCCTTGTCATGAGAGGACGGGGCCGATCTTTTGTGGTTAAAGGGCCCGCTCCTCTAAGGGTTTTTCAAGGGTGAACCAATGGTCCAAATACCAATTTTTGGGGCCAAAAGGGTTTTAACCCCCCGAATTTCTTTACGGAGGAGACGTCGACTGCATGCTAGCCATCTATTTTTAATAAGAAAAAAACCCAATTACAAACAAAACATGAAAAAGTTACAGCAAAAAAGTCCTGAACCCCATGGGGGGCAAATAACAAACCCTTAATTTTTCATCCCAAATTTTCAACCCCTTTTGATGTTATGTATTTCAATTTGGTTGGTTCTAATTGGTTCCCCAGCTTATGGCCTCCCCCTTTTTCGGGGGAAATGGATCTCAGGGCCCTACGAAGCATAGGGTTTTGGGTGCCTAAGGGTCCCCCCCAGCGGTGAAACAACCACTTCGCCGAAAACCCACACCCAAAGGCTCCTTGTCCCTTTGGTTTTTTTAGGACGGTTTGGGGTTTGCCGCATTACTCACAAGATATATGAAAAAAATGCCCCCACGTTTTTGAAACAAAAATTAAAATAATCCCCGAAAAGTCCAGTAACAAAAGCAAAATTGAAAAACTTTTCTTAAGGAGAACAATTTGAAGAGATTTGGGGGCTGCCTACTGGAAAGGGGCCCCAGCGGGTGCCATCCCCGTGAGTCTAATTTTTGAATTCCCATTCCAAACTGATCTAGACTAACCCTATGCTCTTTTTAAAGAAAATCTTCAACTTGAGTTAGGGGAAAATTTTATTTAATTTTGGGGTTGCCCCCCCAACTTTTTATTTTGGGAATATTTAAAATTTAAAACTAAAGGAGCAGATTTGCTTTAAATTTTGGGCCACTAGTCGTCTTAAATTTTCCCTTCTCGTTTTTGAAAAAAGGAAAAGGGGGAAAAACCCGAGTTTTTAAGTCCAGAGGCTAACCTATTAAAACCTTTACGGTTACCACCTAATCTCCTAAAATTGTCTCTTTTAGAAATGTGTTTTATTGTGTTTCTGTTACTTTTTTATTATGTTTTTGAATTATTTCAAGAAAATGATTTTTCATTCATTTTATGGGTTACTCGAATGGGTGCCTACATACTTGCTATTCAGGATCAAACAAGTCGTAGTTCGCTTTTCTGAAAACTTAAGTTTGTTTGTAAATTTTAGTTTTTTGAAATCTCTTTTGATTTGTGTTCTTATCATTTTTGGGATTTTTCTAAAAAAAATTCTAAGCCTAAGCTTTAATCTGATTTTGAAAGTGAATTTTAGGGAAAAACATCAATTTGGATTTATTTGAAGAAAAGGTTTTTTCTAAGTGCTAAAACTCATTTTTATGATTCTTTCATAATTTTTGAATTTTTTATTAACTTTTATGATTTTTTATGATTTTTTGTTATTTTTGTGATTTCTGGGAAATTTTTGTTGATTTTTGTGATTTTTTGGGATTTTTTTTTATTTTTGTATCCTAAGTTCCTATTTTGATATCAAAAATTTTATTATTATTTTTCTTGTTTTATTTATTTTTTATTTTTTATTTTACATTATTAAATCCTAAAAAAGGACCTAATTTCTACATTTTTCTATTTATTGAAAAGGGAAACAAATAAATAACTAATAACTAAACAAATAACAAAAACCAATAAATAAATAACTAAGCAAATAACAAAAACCACAAATAAATAATAAATTAATTCGGAACAAAAATAAAAAAAAATAAGTAAAATAAAATAAAAAAATCCGGAAAATCCGACTTACCTGGATCCGGGTCGTGCGCAAGTCGGGTCGGATCGATCGGACACGGCGGCGGGAAGGCTCGTTCACGGCATTCCGGGGGCCTTTGCAGCGACTGAGGTGTCGAATCCTAGCTTCTCGAGGTTGCTGAATCCAATGGTGGCAGTGGTTTGCTCCCAGATCGCCTCCTGGTGGTGGTTCAACTCCGGTCGGTGCTCGCGTTTTGGATCCTTCTCCGATGCTCTCCGATTTCACTCTTTTCCTCACTTTCTCTCAATTGTGATTCGTGCCTTTGCTTCCTCCCCCCTCCTCCTCTATTTATAGGCACTTGAAGCCGAGTTGGATAAGCTCGGATTTCCTCCGATTGAAGCTGATCGGATTTTCGGTTAGAAAAACCAACTCCGATTTTTTGTCAATTCTTCGTTTGTTGCGATTTGATTCCAATTAGATAATGTTTATACTTATTTATGTTGAAGATTTTGTTGGATTTTTTTCAAAAAAATCTAATCGAAACGGCCGAAATACGAATTTTTCCTTCCGCCGGCGATCTCGGGGTCGAGGTAGGAGACAATCACGCGCCCGGCGCGTGTGCTTCCTCCAGCCAATCGGATGCGCCACGTGTCCTGGGTAAATGAAAAATTTGCAAAACGCGGAAACTGCTTCCCCCGCGTTTCGAAAACCCGCACCTCGCACCCGCACCGCGCGCCTTAGCCCATGGTCTGGACCAGCTGAGCTAGCCCACTTTCCTGATTTTTCTAATTTCGCAAATTGCATATATGCAATGCGATTTTTCATTTTTTGTATTTTTTGAAAATTCCAAATTTTGTAATTTTTTTTATTATTTATTATTTTTATTTTTGAAATCATTTTTCAAAATTGATGTGTTTTCCTATTTATTTTTATTTTTTGAATATTTTTTTCTATTTATACTAAATTAGAGGAAAATTGGGAAAAATTAAAAATTGATTATTTTTTAGTATTATTGACTCTTAGGGCAAAAATGGGGTGTTTACACATTGCATCACCTCTGACGGACTTGTTACAAAGGGACGAGTTTCATTGGAATGCTCAGGCTCAACGGCTTTTGAAGCTCTTAAAGCCACCCTTTAAAAAGCCCCTATTTTTGAGATTATCGGGTTTTTTTAAAGACTTTTGTCATTTAAACTGATGCTTTTGGATTGGCTGTGGGGGCAGACTCTTACAAGAGACTCACCCTATTTCATATTTTAGCAAAAAGATACCTTTACATTTGCGCAAAGCTTCTGCCTATGTAAGGGGCTTTATGCTATTGTGGCAGCGGTAAAGCAATGGAGACAGTATGGGGTTAGGCTCACATTTTTTTATTTGGACTGATCATAGAAGCCTTAAGGAATTCTAACACAAGTTATTCAAACACCTGAGCATAGCAGTATTTTTTTCTAAGTTTGATAGGATATGATTACACTATCACTTATAAATCGGGACAAGAGAATCAAGTAGCTGATGCTTTGTCTAGACAGTTTATAGAGGAGGGACGTTTTGTGGATGGTCTTCTCCACATTTCTCTTCATAGAGACACTAAAGAAAGAGTATCAGACCATTCCGCTTTTGTGCAAATAATTTCTGACCTTTCACATGGACACACAATTAAATATCCTATAGTTTGGAAAATAATTTGTTATACTATCATAACAGATTGTTTTTGGTGCCACAATCTTCTGTATCCTAACTTTACTACCAGGAATATCATGTGACTCCTAGCGCTGGTCATTTTGGATTTTGGAAGACTTATAAGCGGGTTGTTGGAGAATTTTTTTGGGACGGCATGAGGAAACAAGTTTATGACTTTGTTCGGAGTTTATGGGTTTGCCAACAGGTGAAATATTCTACTCAAACACCACTGGGGGTTTTAGCTCCGCTTCCTATTTCAGACCAAATTTGGGAAGATATTAGTATGGATTTTATTACATGTCTTCCTAAATCTGAGGGGTTATATGTTATTTTCGTAGTTTTTGACCGGTTGTCTAAATATTGTCATTTGGGTGCTTTGAGATTTGGATTTACAGCAACTACAGTAGCAGCCTTATTCTTGCATATGGTCATTCGTTTGCATGGTATTCCGAGGACCATTGTGCCGGATAGAGACCCAATATTCATGAGCCATTTTTGGAAAGAACTTTTTAAATTGAGTGGGACTACTTTGGCCATGAGTAGTGCTTATCATCTTCAAACGGACGGGCAAACTGAAGTGCTCAACAGAACTATTCAACAATACTTGAGGTGCTTTGTGATGGATACACCTACTAGTTGGGTAAAGTTTCTACCTTGGGCTGAATTTGCATATAATATTTCATTTCATGATGGGGCTGGTATTACACCATTCGAAGTGGTTTATGGTAGAAAACCACCAGCTGTGCCAGCATATATCAGGGGCAATTCCAACATACAAGTTGTTGATCAGGACTTAATTGTTAGAGATGAGGTGCTTAAGTTGCTTAAGATAAATCTACAGCAAGCTCAGAGTCGTATGAAGCAATTAGCTGATAAACATCGAAGGGATGTCACATTAGAATCAGGAGACATGATATTTGTAAAGCTCCGACCATATAGACAACTTTCTTTAACGCAAGGACAACATAAATTGTCTAAGCAATATTATGGTCCTTATAAGGTGCTGAGGAAAATTGGTTTTTCGGCCTATGAAGTGGAGCTTCCACCAACCTCAAAGATCCACAATGTTTTTCATGTATCGTGTCTAAAAAAGGCTTATGGAGTAGATTTTCTGTCTTTGGATTTACCTACGGGTCTGTCAACAATCAACCCATGTTGACTCCATTAGCTATTGTGGATACTAGAGTTATTCGAAGAAAGGGTCAGGATTGTAACCAGCTATTAGTTCAGTGCTCGGGATTACCATTGGAAGATACGACATGGGAGGATTTCAACTCTTTTGTAACAACCTATCCGGATTACAACCTTGAGGATAAGGTTGTTTTTCCAGAACGGGAGCAAAATGTTACAGCTCATGCAAGGAACATAAGAAAGAGTCACAAATTGCCAGCTAGATTTCAAGATTATGTCATGTAACTGTGTAACTAGAAATTATTTTACATAACAAGATCTGGATGTAACAAACAAGGAGCATATAAATAAATGGCACAAAAGGGAAAAGGGTTTTTTACCGCCCTTCTGGAAATCGAATTTCAACTGTGGAGCTTAGGACTGCTCGAAAGTCTCACCTGCATATCCAACACATTCACAAGTAAAGATTACCATAACAAGAATAATACAAGAGACAAATTAAAGAGGAGATTAGAGAGCATAGAGTGTATCTGAAACCCTAATGCGAGGAAGAGAGTGCGAGGCAGAGAGAGAAGCTACTGGAATAAATCACACGCCGGAGTAAAAATAGACACGGGCTTGGCACGGGTTAAGGCTGAGTAGTGGGCTGGGCTTGGAGAGTTTTAAGCAACCCAACATGATTCCAACATGTAGGAACCAATACATATAAGCTAGAGTATGGGGAGGGTCTCATAATCTATGTGTCTATGCCCATTCACTCTTAGTATAGACTAGTAAATGTGTACCTACAATATCGGTGCAAAAATTAAATGCAATGACATAATTAAGTTTAAAAGAGAAAAAAGTTATTGAATTAAAAAAAAAAAATTGATTGAGTTTAAGAAAGAGAAAGAAATTTATACATAAGTCATAAAGAAAATGTACAACTACAATAATGATATATTGAATGATTATATATTGTATTTCTTTAATGCCTTTGTTAGGAGTGCTAGATTAAAGCTGTGCAGGTCCTTAAAACCATCGCACCTTCCTCCTTTGACTTAGATAGCTTCTCCCAACTCATTGAATGAATTTTACCCTTCTCCTTTCTTGGCCCCCACCAAAATTCAGCAGTTAGGAAGTAGTTGTAGGTTAACTAGGGTGCAATCAACAAAATCCCCTGCAGATCATTCTACGTACTAAGCGGCTTCGAAATAAAGCCATTTTATTGGCCCATTTTTCTCCTGGTACAAAAGCTGAGCAAGTTAACTTATCGGATACCATTTTTGACTAGTTATTATGCCAGTTGGAAATAACCGCGGCTCCTCTATTGCAAGAAAACGTGCTGCTGCTGCTGCTGTTTGCTGTCCAGGGCTCTTACGTTGCAGATCGGTCTCCAATGTTGCTACAAGAAAACGTGCTGCTACTGCTGTTGCTGTTCGTATTTCTTTCTTTTTGAAATCTGATGTCCCATAACTTGTACTGTTGTCCAATCAATTAAGGAAGTTTGAGTACCAAACTTTGTTTATGTATATAAGATCAAAATCAATTAATGAATATTAACCTTTTTCTTCCTCTATAATTTTCCACCGATGATCATGTCTCAATGCATGGAAATAGTTTTTTTTTTTTCTTGTCCGGCACTAATCATACAATTTCTAAATGCATAAACATTTGCCAAGTATTGCAATGATATCTCTCGATTTAACTTTCTTTTATCATATTACATGTTCTGAACGATTATATAGTTTGCCATTTAAATTTAGCTCCAAATCGTATCGCTACTACTGTGCTGCAATTTAATCAGGAAGATTTAACTTTTTGTGTATCTAATGGTTATAGCACATGAATTAGTCGATCTTGGAGTTTACATATTAATTATGTTTCTCACTCGCTGGATTGACTAAGTCTTTAGGCCATCTTTGTTGGTCTTTGTAAATTCAAGCAACCCAACGATAATTCACACGACACTAATGGAGTGGAAAATATGTTGATAATTCACACGACAAATTGCAATTGGCCCAAAATAGTGATAAATTTTACATTCGTCAATAGAATGGACAATTTCAATGAACTTTTGTTTTCATAAGATAATTTTCTTAGTTTTATCACTTTCAAATGTCGTGATTTATTTCAATTATAGTTACAATACAATTTTCTTCAAGTTAAAAATGTTACAATTTATTTTTGCTGTAAATTTTTTTAAGATTCTGCAAACCTTTGGCTAGCTATTTAATTAATTAATTGTTTATGGCTAACAAAATAGGTTAATTTCTTGTCAATTGCATATCCTTTAGATATCAAATTGCATTATATTTTTACAAGTATCCAAAATTTGTGGACTTATTGTAGAGATAGGTAGGGGTGAGTGCGGATCGGATTTGTTCGATTTTTGCTCTGAATCAAACCAAACCATAAAAATACGATTTGGTTTTTCATTGCTTCGAATTGAACCATACGGTTTAGTTTCATATTTTTTCCAAGCCATAAAATTTTGGTTTGATTTAGTTTACAAATTAAATCATATTTTGTTTTTCAAAAAAATATATTTGCTTAACATGTAATCTCATATGAATAGTATTAAATTCATTTAATAATAATAGCATTGATATCATATAACCCAACTCGGTTACATTCCTAGGAAACATTCCTAACGACATTTGTAGCCTTATATTTATATCATATGAAGAGTTAATGGAGATGAGGAAGTAATTCCAACCATGACCTCATAATTAGAAGATTGAGAAGTTGCAATCTAATGACCATGTTGCCCTTATGGTCAGTTGTCGATTTTGCTTCTATTTGAAGCACATGGAGTTTGTGATGTAGGCTCCATTTAGTGGATTCTAAAAGGAAATTTTCAATTACCACCGAGTGTTACCAACCCAACTCATGCTAAATGCTGGCAAGCACTTAGTTGCGTTTGAAGCACTATGCGAGCACTTCTTTCTTCGAGCTATGCTACAATTACTTCAATGTTTGTATAGGTTGAAAAAATTAAACAGCGACTAGTATTACCTTACCAACCATCTTGGGGGGAAATTACCGGTCGAGTTGGAGTCATTTATACACAATTGGGAGAACAAGTTCCTTGTTTTAATGTGCAAGACCAACTTAGACTTTTGGACACAATGGACTAAGTTAATTTGCACCTTGGCCATACACTCACTAAGACTAAGCGATAGGGTTATAGTTGATTAGATATTAGTCGAGCCCTAAAAGAGGCCAAATGGTCTATGAAATGTGTTGAAGGTGGTCAATTAACACCTTTACGATGAGAAACTAACAAGCAGTGTGGTTGTAGAAGAGAAAGGAGGTACACTCGTAGCCTTAGCGATACAAGGATGAGCTACCTCAGAGAGTTATATTCAATTGAGCCTTTAGGGGGAACGAGTCTCCTTGCGAGCTCTTAGCTCAACATGGTATTTCTATTTCCTTAATTCATTATTTGTTTTTATAGACACCCCATTTTTGCTTCCATTTAGATTAATTAAAACAAAACCAAGTTTACGGAGTAAAAAAAAAAAAAGAATAGAAAATAATATAAATAACATAAAATAGAGTTGAACAAAATAAAAAAAATAATCAAAGAATAATAAAATAAAAATGATAAAAGATGAAAAACATATAAAATTTTATATATTGTTTTAAGAAAAAATGGAAAAAGTGGGATCTCTAAATTAAACTCGAGTACCACAGTTAGTAGAAAATCAACCCAGTAAATAAATTAATAAACAAATTGATTGCAATAAGAAAAATGAGAAATTGGCTAACCTAAGTAGTACGTGTCCATGCTGAAGTCTAGTATGTTGTGTGCAAGTTGTGCTTTCGAAACAAGTAGGAGGCACTTTGTGCCATTTTACATTTTTTTGTCCCCTTACCATATGGTAGCTTGTGATTGTTCGAATGCGGATCATGTGCCCTACACATGACCTTCAACCTCTACTTGAAGATAATGGGAAGAAAACGAGGATGAATCCAATTGTTCTAAGTTCATTTTTTAACACAAATCCACCACTACCAATCAACTCCACATACCTAAAAACCCTAAGTTCAACTCCTTAGCCACCTTCAACGATAGCCAGAGTGCTTAGGAAGACTACTTGCTATGTGCTGTTCTTCATTGCGTGATAACTCGATCCATCTCGGATCTAACCTGTGATCTAATCCGAACCTAAAGAGCCACTCTAGATCTAACCCACAGATTTGATCCAAATCGGAGATGCTTGGTTAGTGTACTTTTATTTTTTTATTTCCTTCTTTTATTATTATTTAGTTAGCTTATGAATAGTATAAAATAAAATTAAAAAATTTAAGACTAGAAAAAGCAAATAATAATAAAATTGATGATAAGGAAAAATAATATAAAGTTTTATTTTATAGAAATGTGTACTCATCAATTTGTTGTAGTGCATACCATCACTCGATGGTGAATAATTTTTAGTAATAAAATATAAAACTAATTAAATAACATGTAATAAGATTAAATAATAATAATATTTAGTGTAAATAAGAATTTTAAAAATAAAAGAATGATAATAATGAAATAATAAATAATAATAATAAATAAGTGTATAAAATTAAAAAATGAAATAAAATATAATAATTTTTTTTTGTATAAATAAGACTTTTAGGAATAATATATAGTCAAAATAAGAATAATAATTGACAAAAAAAAATACAAATTTGATAAAATGAGGGAAAATATTTTTATCAAAATTTAGTATTTTAGGGTTTTATTGCATAGAGTTTTTTAAAATAAAATCTAATATGAAGCTTCTCTAAACTTAGGTCATCGTAGTAGGTTTCTTTTAAAATCATCTCATAGCAACCTAAGTCACTTAGGTATTTTCTCAATAAAGATTAATTTGATTAAATAATGTAAACCTAGCATTTTTTATTAAATAAAATTAGTCAACAAACTAAGATTTTATTAAAAAAAAAAGTGAATTATAAGCGATTTGATCTTAGTTAGCAGGTAGGTAAGTACCTTTGGGGCAACTATAATAAAATAAAAACTTTAGATTTTTTTACTATGCAAAAAAAAAAAAAATAATAAGTATGCAAATATACAAAAGCATTAGTAGGAAGAATACTTTGGAATGACTAAAATGTCAAATATTTTCCCATACCTTGTGGCCGGGAAAACGCAGAAGCATCCGTCTTTAGTTTTCACGACAGAGAAAAAGAAAACCACAGTTAGATGATTGAGAAAATAAGTTAAGACAACCGTAGGTAACAGAAAGTGACAAGGATAATCAAACATCAGTAGTAATCTGAACAAATATCCACAAATGAAACCCATGGATAGAACTAATGCTCCTACAATAGGGCTCTGGAGCGCCGCTGCAAAACCATGCGTAACTAGCATTCCTAAAGCTTGCTCACTAAATCCGTATGGTCGCCTTTCCAATGCGCGACTTGCTGAAGCTGATGCCACGTATGTACAAAGTGACAACCATGGATCAACTTCATGGGCTATTGGGGTATAAGTAAACAGAAGTGCATTCTTATATAATTACATAGAAAATAATGCGCTCCCACTGTCTATTGTTTCTATATAGTGTAAACAATCTAGTGACTGGTCTTCTGGCACCTACTCGAAATCGTTGGCGAGCAACTCGCTCGTAATTACTCATGCGATGCGATAAATCTTTAGCGACAGCTTGCTTTTCTACAAGTGATGACATCAATTTTGAACTGTCATCAATAAGATCTTGAACTTGCGATTCAAGTTCCTGAATTTTTGCCTCCTTTTCTTGAATCAAGTTCAACATCTTTACCTCTTGCTCAACTTTTTCAAGTTTTTGTATCTCATAGTCACGAATCTGGAATAACAACTCTTCAATCTTCTCATCCTTAGCTTCAATTAAAGCTTGCAATTTCAAAACATTTTCTTGTGCAGTCTCAAAACTCATTTGTAGA
Organism: Laguncularia racemosa; assembly: GCA_037954665.1. NCBI lineage: Eukaryota > Viridiplantae > Streptophyta > Magnoliopsida > Myrtales > Combretaceae > Laguncularia > Laguncularia racemosa. The sequence continues at coordinate 160,593 of JBBMOL010000462.1, read as the reverse complement.
GCCTCTTCTATCACAACTCTTGCATTATCATTTTCATGTGTCGATGAATGTCAGGAAATTTTACTTACAGACAACAGGGAAATTGTATGTGAGGAATATTTAAGTACTTACATCTTTATCATTTTGGCACCTAGGGTTAGCAATTTAAGACCGAACTTGTAAACCTGAACACAACATAATACAATTACAAATAGATTCAAATTAGAAAAAATAGATGCGAATAATAAATGGGTAAAACTTGGAAACAATATGTTAAAATTTATGTCTAGGCTTGGGTTCAACATATAGACTCGTTTACAAATTTGTTTATTAAATAAGTTTCATAAACAAGTCATAAGTTTAACTTGCGAGTTTGTTTATTGCTAATAATATTTAGATATATTTAACTTTATATTGTTTTCTTTAATGACTCCTACTTGAATCATTTTAGAAAATAAAAAAAGTTATTTAACTATTTCATTCTAATATATAAAATGTGTAATTCCTTGACCTCTTTTTTCTGCTCTTTCTTTAGTTCTTTGATCTAATAAACGCTATATTTATATAAAGAGCCATGTTATAAACATGTAGGCACCTAACATAAATTATATATATATACATATATTCGTATGTATATTATATATTTAGATATTTATTATATGTAATCTTTGTTATATGTGTAATGTTAGGCATATAACAAAATAGATTATGTACTATTATGTTTGATAGATATATATTATAGATTTATGTTATGTGTGATGTATTTGTATAATCAATATGTATGCATAATGTTCTGTATATAATCTATATTTTATGCAGCTTATATATACAACAAATGGATAATATATATAACATACATACAAATATGTAATTTACTTTTTTTTTTATAATATATATAACAAAAAAGTTGTATTATATATTTGGGAAATGTAAAAATTTAGTTCTCAACGTTTTATTATTTTTCTATATCAGTCTTAAACATTTATTTTTTACATTTGAGTGCTCATCATTTACAAATGAGTCCTTTTCATTAATAGTGTCAATTTTTCCATTAGAGAATGACACAGTACAATTTCATTAGTCAATGTAATTATATTATTTAATTTATATTAGGAAAAAGTACATTTTTAGTTCTCAACATTTACCTATTTTTCTATTTAAATCCTTAACTTTTTTTTCTTTTATTTAAATCTTCAACATTTTTAAAACCTTATTGAAAAAAAGGATGTATGTTAGATCTATTAAGTTTTCCATTAGTTTGTAATACGTATCAACTTTAAATTAGCCTATAATAATTAAATTAAAAGATGATGATATTAAATATATTTAATGATATAATATAATAAAAATTATAAAAATAATAATTAAAATTAAGAAAATGGGTTGAAAAAATTTGTATGCCCTTGCCACATTGAGTAATTAGCTCAAATTAATTGAAAGCCAATGCATGCTTAATATGAATAGAAAATTTATCATTTTTTATAAAAATCCGAATTTTTTTATGGTTTTAAAAACATTAATTTAAGTAAAAAGAAAAAAGGTTGAATATACAAAAAGAAAAGCAAGTAGATGTTAATGACTAAAATTATACTTTTCCCTTTATATTATTTCGTAGACCAATGAAATTGCACCATGTATCATGTATGGATAGGAAATTTAATGCCATTAATAGAAAAACTTGTTTGTTAACATTTGCAAATGTTTATGACTTGAATGAAAAAATAAATAAAAGGTTTAGAAGCGAAATAAAAAAACTGTAAAATGTTGAGGACTAAATATGTACTTTTCCTATATATTTATATGTTGATGGAGACACGGGCTATTACACGGTTCGTTACACGGCCGTATAATGAGTCAGGGGAACTTCCAGAAAGACACACGGCCAGAAGCACGGCCGTGTATTCGATCAGGAAATCCCACAGAAGCATACACGGTCTCCATACACGATCAGGAACACAGTCATGTATTTGATCAGGAAATCCCACAGAAGCATACACGACCTCCATACACGGTCAGTAACACGGCCATGTATTCGGTCAGGATTGTTCACAGAATCATATACGGCTGGGAGGCACGGCCGTGTACACGATAGAGAATAGACATGTACAGTAATATTTATTTCCACGTATACGTGTATATTTCCCTTTTTATGTATTTTTACAGGGTAGTATAAATACCGATGTTAGGTTATTTTAGGGTTACGTTTTATTAACCATTTGAAATACACTTTTAAGAGAGATTTTTTCTCTGTTTATCGGTTGTGCGCAACCAGATTTCATCAAAGAGCAATTCTTCGTTATTCTTTGTTGTTGTGAAACCAATCCATAATCGGATTCGTTTCGTTACGCTATTTGCGCTGCGTTAGTTGGTATCAGAGCAAGGCTATTTCCTGTGGAGATGTCAACTCATCAAGGCGATGACAGCGGTCGTGTTCTTGACGGTGTTCAAGATGTGAGGTCACAAGGAAACCATCAGTAGGTTCTAAGGGCAGAGTTCGACGCGATGCATCAGAAGGTCGGGCGTATGGAACGACGCCTTGATGAACTAATCGAGTGTTTCGATGCCTTAGCGGTAGACCCCAATAGGGTTGGGGGTGTTGTTAGGAATCCTCCACGTGCAGCGGAGGATTTCGGAGGACGTATAATCCGACCTGTTGTTGAGAACAGGTGGGAACGTGTAGGGGATGAGGAGTCCAGCGAGGAGAGTGATGATACATATGGGAGTAGGCCACAGTGAGGGCACGGTGGTAGAGGTGGTGGTTATCGGATGGCTCATTATGGGAACCATCATAGAGATGATGATTACCAGAGGAACCATGGAGGTTATGATCAGGGGGACGGAGGAGACTACCGCTTGAAGGTCGACATTCCATGGTTTGATGGTAGCCTTAATATTGAAGGCTTCCTCGATTGGATTGCGGAAGTGGATCGATTCTTTGACTACATGGAAATTCCCGAAGACCGCCGAGTGAGGTTAGTGGCGTGCAGATTGAAGGGTGGCGCCTCGGCATGGTGGGAGAGACTGTAGAGCAGAAGGCAACGGGAAGGAAAAACATCCGGTGAGGACATGGTATCGCATGAAGCAGTTGTTGCAACATGATTTTCTCCCGCTGGACTATGAGCAGATATTGTTCCAACAATATCAGCGGTGCTGCCAGGGGCAATGCTCAGTGCATGAGTATACGGCGGAGTTCATGAGGTTGGCCGAACGGAATGACTTGAGGGGGAGCGAAGGCCAGCAAGTAGCACGGTATGTGGAAGGACTGAAGCTCCAAATCAAAGATAAAATTGGAGTTACAATGGTGAGGACCCTAGTGGAAGCAAAGAATTTGGCTCTTCGGGCGGAGCTAATGTTGCAGGAACAGGGAAGTAGATATGGAGGAGGAAGGAAAGGATATGTCGTTGAAGTTGTGGGTAGTGGTAGTAAGTCGGGATTTGAGAAAGGCAAAACTGTTACATACAAACCTACTGAGGACATTGCCAAGAGAGAAGAGAAAAGTGAGGGAAAGAAGCCGATGGAACATAAGGGAACCCAGAGGCAGAGTAACCCCTATGCCAAACTTATCTTGGGCAAGTGTTTCCGATGCAATCAACCGGGTCATCGGTCAAACGAATGTCCTACTAGGAGAAGCGTAAACATCCTTGATAGGGAGGATGATGAGGAGGTTTGTTGTGAACCTGACGGAGAGGGAGAGTATTATGAGGAGGAAGAAGAAGCAGTAGAACCGACTTATGTGATTCAGCGCATGATGCTTACCCCGAAACAAGAAGAGATCACACAGCGACACCAGTTGTTTCGCATAAGGTGTACTATCAAGGGGAAGTTGTTTGAACTAATAGTAGACAACGGTAGTTGCGAAAACATCATAGGAAGGGAAGTTGTGAAATAGCTGCAGCTACCTATCGAGAAGCACTCGAACCTGTATACCATTGGTTAGATTAAAGCGGTCGAGAAGATTGAAGTCAAGGAGAGATGCAGGGTACCTTTCTCAATAGGGAAGTACCACGATGAAGCATTCTGTGATATTGTAGACATGGATGCTTGTCACATTTTGTTCGGGAGACCATGGCAATTTGATGTGAACGCGCAACATGCCGGTAAAGAGAATGTATACAGGTTGGAGAAGGAGGGTGTGAGGTACACCTTGTTACCATTGAAAAAGGAAGGACGCACGAAGGAGAAGAGAGTTGAGAGTCGTTCGTTCCTAACCGTCACTCAATCAGAGAAGGAAGTGATGGAAGACCTGAGGGAGTTGCGAGTGGTACATGCCCTTATAGTAAAAGATGTGGCAGTTAGAGAGAAAGAGGTTGATGGGGAAGTATCGGAGGCAGTAAAGAGTCTATTGGAGGAGTTTAAGGAGGTGGTTCCGGACGATCTACCTGAGGGTCTACTACCTCTGCGAGACATTCAACACTAGATAGACCTGGTGCCCGGAGCAAGTCTCCCAAACCTCCCACATTATAGGATGAGTCCCAAGGAGACCGAAGTTCTACAGGAGAAGGTCTAAGAGCTTTTGGACAAAGGGTTTATCCGGGACAGTTTGAGTCCATGTGCGGTTCCGACCTTGTTAACTCCTAAGAAAGATGGGAGCTGGAGGATGTGTGTTGATAGCAGGGCTATCAATAAGATTACCATAGGGTACAAATTCCCCATCCCGCACATCGAGAATATGTTGGATCGATTAAGTGGGGCTACCATCTTCTCCAAGATAGGTCTGCGAAGTGGGTACCACTAGATTCAGATCCGTCCTAGAGACGAATGGAAGATGGCATTCAAGATAAAGGAGGGGTTGTATAAGTGGCTAGTGATGCCATTTGGTCTTAGTAACGCGCCAAGCACCTTCATGAGAGTAATGAACCAGGTATTAAAGCCCTTTAATGGTCGTTTTATTGTTGTGTACTTCGATGATATCTTGGTATTTAGTAAGTCTGAAGAAGAACATCTTGAGCATTTGAAATGCGTTTTATCTGTACTGAAAGAGAACAAACTATTCGCCAATCTTAAGAAGTGCACATTCATGTCAATGCGACTATTGTTCCTTGGGTTCATAGTCAGCAGTGAAGGGGTGATGGTAGATGACGAAAAGGTGAAAGTGATTAGAGAATGGCCTGTTCCGAGAACCGTTACTGAGTTGAGAAGCTTTCTCGGCTTAGCTAGTTTCTACAGGAGATTCATTAAGCACTTTAGTACAGTCGCTGCCCCTTGACTGAGTGTTTAAAGAAGGGTAAGTTCCAATGGGGCGAAGAAGCTAAAGCGAGTTTCATGAACTTGAAGCAACGATTGTATGGCGCTCCTGTATTAGCGCTACCAGATTTTGAGAAATTATTTGAGGTGGACTGTGACGCTAGTGGAGTTGGAGTTGGAGCGGTACTGTCACAGGAAAAAAGACCTATCGCCTTTTATAGTGAAAAATTTTGTGAAGCAAGGAAGACTTGGTCTACATATGACAAGGAGTTCTACGCCGTGGTGAGAGCTCTTAAAGTATGGGAGCACTACTTGATTGGGAAGGAGTTCATTTTGTATTCTAACTGCGGGGCTCTTAAACACTTAAGTGGCCAAACCCGGATTAGTAAGGACATGCACGCCAGGTGGATTGAGTTCTTACAAAGGTTTCCTTTCAGACTAATGCACAAGTCGGGTGTGCAAAACAAGGTCGCGGACGCCCTGAGTAGAAGAGCAGATGTCCTACTTACTTTAAGTGCGGACATTGTTGGTTTTGAGAAACTAAAGGAACTATACGAAGGGGATAGCGACTTCAAGGAAACGTGGACTAAGTGTGCCAACAGAGAACCATGTGACAACTACCATATCCATGAGGGATACTTAATGAAAGGGAATCAGCTATGCATCCCTGAATCTTCCTTACGGGAAAAGCTTATCCAAGACCTGCATGGTGGTGGATTGGCGGGGCATATGGGTAGAGATAAGACTTTAGCCGTAGTGACCGAAAGGTATTTTTGGCCTCGGTTAAGGAGGGATGTGTATAGAATCGTGGAAAAGTGTTATATTTGCCAAGTGTCGAAAGGGCAATCTCAAAACACTGGCCTATATACCCCTCTTCCCGTACCGGCAAACATTTTGGAGAACTTGTCGATGGACTTTATACTTGGTTTGCTTCGTACCCAACGAGGTGCTGACTCTGTGTTTGTTGTAGTTGACAGGTTTTCCAAGATGGCCCACTTTATCCCATGCAGAAAGACAGCTAATGCATGAGCAATTGCACAGTTATTCTTCAAGGAATTGGTGCGTCTACATGGGGTCCCAAAATCCATTACTTCCGACAGAGATAGCAAATTCCTTAGTCACTTTTGGAGGACTCTCTGGTATATGTTTGACTCATCTTTGAATTACAGTAGCACCGCTCATCCTCAAACCGATGGTCAAACGAAGGTAACTAACAGGACCCTCGGAAACCTCATTAGAAGTATTTGCCGTGAGAAGCCAGGGCAGTGGGATCAAGCGTTGGCTCAAGCTAAATTCGGTTACAATAGTTCCGTCCACCGAACTATTGGGAGGTCACCGTTCTCAGTGGTATATACCAAAACACCACAACATGTGCTGGACTTGATCAAATTGCCCAAGGACATGGTGGGTGATGTGGCTGCTAAACATATGGCAGGACAATACCAAACCACTGCAGCGGAAGTCAGACGAAAGATAGAGGAAGCGAATACTCGATACAAAGGGGCTACGGATAAGCATAGACGGAAGAAACTCTTTGCCGTGGGCGATCAGGTAATGGTTTACCTTCAAAGAGAGCGTTTCCCTGCAGGTAGATATGGGAAGCTCCAACCCAAAAAGTATGGACCTTATGAAATTGTGCACAAGATAAACGACAATGCATACGTCGTACAACTTCCTGAAGATATGAACATTTCTTGTACTTTTAATGTCGCGGATTTATCACTTTTCCACCCTAATAACACGCCATTATATCCTAACGAGAACTTGGGGTTGAGTTCTCCATTGGTAGGAGAGAATGATAAAGACACGGGTTGATACACGGTTCGTTACATGGCCGTGTAACGAGTCAGGGGAACTTCCAGAAAGAAACACCGCTAGAAGCACGACCGTATATTCGATTAAGAAATCCCACAAAAGCATACACGGTCGTGTATTCGATCAGGAAATCCCACAGAAGCATACACGACCTCCATACACGGTCAGGAACTCGGTAGTGTATTCGGTCAGGATTGTTCACAAAATCATACACGGCTGAGAGGCACGGTCGTGTACACGACAGAGAATAGACGTGTATAGTAATATTTATTTCCCACATGTACGTGTATATTTCCCTTTTCATGTATTTTTACAGGGTAGTATAAATACCGATGTTAGGTTATTTTAGGGTTACGTTTTATTAACCATTTGAAATATACTTTTGAGAGAGAATTTTCCTCCGTTTATCGGTTGTGCGTAACTAGATTTCATCAAAGAGTAATTCTTCGTTATTCTTTGTTGTTGTGAAACCAATCCATAATTAGATTCGTTTCGTTACGCTATCCGTGCTGCTTTATATGTATGTTATATTTATAATCTATTTGTCATATAAGTAAAATTTTATATAAAATCCATAAATTTATGTACTTATATGTGTCGAGTCTAATTTTCAATTTTTTTTTTATTTTCATCCCTAATCCGATTCATACTAGACCCTATGCTCATATATTATAAATCCTCGACTTAAATTAGGAATTTTATTTTATTTTGGAGTCATCACTCAACTAAAGTTGGGAAAGATTATTAAATTAGGACTAATTGAGCAGATTAATCCTAATTTGGACAACTAGTCAATGGGATTTCCTCTTTTCATTTTTGTAAAAGAGGAAAGGGAAAACCAGGGTTTCTGGATTCAGAGGCTAACTTATTAAAACCTTAAAGTTACCACCTTATTCTTCTGAAATCTAAACCTTATCGTAATGTCTTTTATTGTTATTTATTTATTTTGTTGTTATTATTATTTTTTTTGTATTTTTGCTTATTGATTAAAAACAACTTATTCTAATTTGGAAAATGATTTTTTTTTCTTCTTTTTAGACTTGCCCTAGATTTGTGCCTACGTACTTGTTGGTCAGGATCAAATAAGCCGTAATTCGCTTTTTATAAAAGCTTTAGTGGGTTAGTTGATTTTAATTATGAAAATACTTCAAATTTACTTTTTTATCATCTTTAGCATTTTTTAGAAAAAATCTAAGCCTAAGCTTGATTATTTGATCTTATTTTATTTTTTTGAACAAAATTAATTTAAGGAAAAACCAATTTTGCATTTATTTAAGAAAAGGATTTTTCTAAGTGATAAAAATTATTTTTATTTCCCTATTATTAACCTAACTTAATTATTATTACTATTATTATTATTTATTTTTATTTTTCATTTTTTTACTTTTTTATAATTTTTTTATTTTTATTGTTTACAATTTTTTATTTTATTTTTTATTATTTTGTATTATTTTATTATTTTCTTTTTTATTTCCTAAATATCTTATTAACATTTTTATTTTATAATTTTTTATTATTTTATCTATTTTAAACTAAACATAACAAATCTAAAATTTATCATTTTTTCCTAATATTATTTTTTCATTTTTCTCTTCTTTTTTTTTTTATTTTCGAATTGTAAATAAATAAACAAATAAATGAATAAATAAAATACAATAAATAAATAAATAAATAAATAAATAACGAAAAATCCGACTTACCTGGATCCGGGTATGGTGCGAGGGTTGGGTCGAACCGAGTCGAGTCGGATTAGATCGAATCAAATCGGGTGGCGGTCGAAGGTCCTCGCAGGTGGTGTTCCGGCGTCTGTTTTTGTTGATTAGGGGGTGTTTCCAATGTTTCTAAGGACGAGGGACTTGATGGTGGTGGTAGATTTCTCCAAAAGCTTCTCCAAGTGGTGGTTCGAAGAGGTGGTCGGCGATCGTGGGTTGTGTGAACTCCGGCGGCTCCAATCTCTCTTATTTTCTCTCTTTCGATTCGTCCTTTAGCTTCCCCACATCATGCTCTATTTATAGGCACCAGAAATCAAGCTGGATAAGCTCGGATTTCCTCCAATTAGGGCAAATCGGATTTTGATTGAAAAACTCATCTTCGATTTATGTAAATCCTTCTATTTGTTGTGATTTGATTCCAATTGGATGATGTTAATCTTATTTTAGTTAAAGATTTGGTGGATTTCATGTAAAGATCACATCAAAACAATCAAAATTCGAGCTTTTCTCATCAGCGATGATTTCGGACAAAGGTAGGAGATGATCACGTGCCCGGTGCGTGCGCTCCCTCCGTCCAATCAGATGCTGACACATGTCTTGGGGGAGAAAAAAATCGAGCAAAACGTAGAATGAGTCCCCCATGATTCGAACCTGTGATCGAGCCATCCCTGCGTGCCTTAGGCTATGGTTCGGACTAGCTGGGCTAGCCCACTTTCTCCTTTTTTTTATTAAACACAATTTGTATATTTCCGTTACAATTTTTATTATTTTTATATTATTTTGAAATTCTAAAAATTTGTAAAAATTATTTAACTCTTTTTCTTACCATTTCTATTGTTATTTTCCAAATTTGATATATTTTCCTCGTTTATTTTATTTTTTTTTGAATATTTTTCCTTTATTTTTGCTAAATTAAAGAAACAAATTGAGAATTGGCCATTTTTAATTATTAGGGGCAAAAATGAGGTGTTTACAATATGTTATATGCATGTGTTATATGTATAATTTATATGTTATACACATTGATTATATGTGTTTATGTGTTATATATATACAACAAATAAATAGATTATATATATATATATATGCATATAATTCACATGTTATATATAATGCTTTATGTGTGTGTGTGTATGTGTACAAATGGTAATGCCCATTCAAGCTATAAGTGCATGGGTTTAAATGCGAGGGTCACATGCATGCTATGTACGCTCCCAATGTTCCATAATACAGAAATGCAAATGAACCCATTAGCTTTGATAGGCTCATCAAAGTGGCGAAGGAGTTTAATGCGAAAGTGGATGACCCAATCGAGGTTACCTAAAGACAAGAAAGTCAACTATGTTGCATTTGTACTAAAGGAAACTATAGCAAAATAGTGAGCCTCAATTCCTAGATTAGTGAGGGAATGCATAAACTAGAAGTGACACGAATAAGGATAATTAACGAGAATAAGATAGGGAGGAGGAGAAGGCAATTTCAATTAGGCTCAACTGCTTTGGTGACAAGTAGATATTCTCTAATAAATTATTGTTCGATCTTTTATGAGAGTAATCTAGCAAAGTAACAATGTTTCTCTCTAAAAGTTCTTCCCCTAAATGAGAGTGCTATGGGCATTTATAAAGTTTAGGTTACTAATCTCATTTGTTGGATGGTGCTGATAACCAACAGTTACGAGTGAATGAATTCTCACATAGGCTTCTCATGAACTAGGCCCATTAAAGGCGTTTAATGTGCAAGCCTTATCACAAGGTTAGATAGGATGAGCTGATCCAACGGGCATTACTCCTAGTCCACAATGTCAAATCTCTCATAACTATCCCAAAATATATGGGCTTTACTTTTTAGGCCTTATCACCTTAACCTAAAGAGTTAAATCCATTTTAATTATGGGCTAAAGCTCATAAATCAAATTTAACCCTCTACATAAGCCGTGGTTTAACTTAATTCAATGATGTTGTGCAACTAATGAGTTTTAATAATTGTTATATTTGATGAGACTTACTTCACTAAAACTATTGTTTTGATTGTAATTTTATGTTAATCTTTGAGAGCTTATGACATTAGTATTTATAAAAATTAATTTTATTATCACCCTTTTCATGTCAAATATGTAAGTATTTTATAAATTTATTTATAAATTTTTAATCAATAAATGGGTCTAACCTGGATAGGAGATATGGGGGTTGAGTTACAAATTTAGATTGTTCATATATAATTAATAAACGAATCATCTTAAGGGTGCAGTTTTTTAGATATAAACCTGTTTAGACATGAACATAAGACATGATATGGTAACACAAATTGTCAACCCTAAAGGAACTTAATTATCTTAAGAAAATTTACTCAAAAAATCGAGGCAATCCCAGTTTAGTTTTGCATGGGTTTGTAGATTTATGACTAGCAATCAATGTCAAGCAATCATTTGTATCTTGAAAACCTTAACCCATAACTAACCTGCTTATTAATCATATATGAAAACCTAAATCTAGAACTCGACTCATTTAATAATTGTGTTTTGTATCCATATTTGACTTGTTTATTGATTAAAAATTTATTAATAAATTTATAAAATAGTAATAAATACATAAGAAAATGGGCAATTAGAAGATTAACATTTACAAATAAAAATGATATAATCTTAACACTTAAATATAAAATTACAATACAATAAGAGTTCAATAAAACAAAATTATATATTCTATAACATAGTATATATGTGATAAATGTTTATGTTTTATAGTTATTTAGTTATATATATATATATATATATTACATGCATAAATGTATGTTATATATTTGTTATATAAATATATATATATATACACACACACATACACTATATTTACTTGTATTATTATTTTTTATGTGCAAACCTATTTATAATTGCAGCGTGTCGTGCTTAGGTTTACGTGTTGTCATGGATTGCCAGCCCTAGGGGGAGCTTACCCCTTTTTTTTTTTAGCAAGTGTATTTGGATATTATTTAGTACTCAAGTAAAAATGAAAATTTAAATTAAAGAAAATAATGAAGAATGTTATTATAGTTTTTAACAAATGATATTCATTTTAAGTAATATAAAATAAATGCAATTTTAAAAAAGCAAAAAGATTTGAGATTTGAGCCCAAGACCTCATTTTAACAAAACCATGTATCTACATACTGAATTTAAAATATTTTGTTAAGTTTTACTTTTCAAAAAATATATTAAATATATAAAGTTTCCTTAATAAATTTTAATAATTAATATTATTTTGAGCTTGAGGGAGCTTGGACTCCTATTGGCGCCCCTACGCCCCGAGCCCCTTGACACACCCTTGCTAGGGAAAATTTAATAAACATTAATTCTTTCAAATTGACTGCAATAGGAATGCCCGTTTTGCTTTAACTGTTAATAGAAGGCCAACATTCAATCTGGAGAAAGACCTAGTAATTTAATCAAAATGTACTAGTTGCAAGGCAAATAAAAATTTTTGGAATTGTTGTTAAGAGTAAAATAGACAATATAACAGTGTGAGGAGGTCCTCTTAAATTAAATAATTTAAAAAATGAGGTAACTTTTCCTAAAAAAATTCTTCGGTGACAAAGTCAAAAGTTGGCAATCAAGGGATGTTACCCGGGTTCAGGGAAAGAAAATTGAAAGCAATGTCCTTAAAAATTACAATTCTAATGAATGGACAAAAGAGTCCTTTCCCTCAGTCACAAGAAAAATGATCAAACAATACATTTTTTCGGAAATTATTATGCCAGACAATTGATCAGTGGTGCTGCTGCTGTTTGTATTTCATTTTTTCGGAAATCTGCAGACCTGCATTTCTTTTGCTTGCTTGCTGGTTGCTGCTGCTACTGCTACTGCTGTTTGTATTTCGTTTTTCGGGAAATCTGTTGATCTGCAATTCTTTTGCTTGCTTGCTGGTTGCTGTTGTTGTTAGAAAAGGTGCTGGTGCTGGTGCTATGTTTTAGCACTGTCTTATGAAAGACGTACTCTTCTTTTGTTTTCTCTCTTGTCAATAACTAGACTAAAGAAAACAGAAATATATATATAAATATATATGTATATAGCCTGGCACATAGAAATGACTATTTACCATATAGACTGGAATTAAATAAGCTGTTCTTATTTGAATTTATCATTATGGAAAAGTTATACCATTAAAAGGGTAATTTATTAGTTGAACATTATGCTAAAACTACACCTTCACTTAACGTGTCATTATTAAGCCAAATTTCAATATGAACAATAGTATTTTTCGGTTGGGATCGTGAAAAAAAAAAATGCATTTCATTTTGCAAACCGTAGTAACAAACCAAATGAAAAAACAAATATGTTACTTGAGCTTTCCATCATACAGGAAAGCAATTTCACATAAACATAAAAAGAGTAGCACTTTGCCGATCAATGTGCGTTTACACAAGGACATGGAAGAAAAAGAAATCACAACACACTGCTCAGAAAGAGCAAACATCAGTCAATACAGAAATTGATGCATTCGGTTCGTCAATAAACAAGAGTGAGAACTTCAAATAGAAATTGTGGCAACTCCAGTAATACAGACAGCTCAAAAAAGCACGAACCACCCACAAATAAACGCGAAACACAAAACCGAAGACCCAGTTACATCTTGAACTGCGAGCAAAAGCCATCAGCTACAACTATTCTGCAGACAACAAATTCACAAAAAAAAAATAAGTATGCAAATAAACAAAAGCATTAGTAGGAAGAATACTTTGGAATGACTAAAATTTTCTAGTCTTCAACACAACAATTGCCAAGAATCCTAAATTTTTTTTATACGGATTTTCCTCTCTCTTTTTGTTTTTTTGACTATTCAACAAAAATTCAAACATGGATCAATGAACACTTACAATAATTGCTATAATAAGTCTAATAAGATTAACAAATACACAAAGATTCAAAATTTTTCTTTTTTTTTTTTTTTTTGAATTCAATCCTAGATCTACAAATTGGATTCAAGATGGACAATTCCTAACCAACCTGATCGCTCTGATTGCAAATGATGCGAACTCCGTCAACCTATGCCGAAACCTGAAATCAATTTGAATTGAACAATCAACGAACGATCACGAATGAAGGGGAAACCGCGACCCGTTGCTTATAGTGAAGCAAGAACCTTGGTATGGTGTATATGCAACAATCGGGATGGAAGATCGATTGATAAGTAATAGTATGAATGCCACGAGACAATGCTGATAAGTTCTAGTTCTTCAAGAGTAGAAGAAGATTGTTTGTATTTCAATAATATCAAAAAACTATCTACAATGGAGTCTTTGACGACTATTTATAGTCTTACTAAAAAAACCATAAACAAAACATCATAAAAACCTTAATGCGACTAAGGAAAACATTATATGTCGGCGACCTAAAATATTACAAAGCCAGCCTAAAAATGGATGTAAAGCCGACGACTTTTATTTACTTCCAACTGGCTTAAATGGACATATAAGTTGGCCACTTAGGTTGAAGGTTTACTAGCTAGCCTACCATGTATTTTACACCGGCTACTTTAAGCCAGCGACCTTCTCTAAAGCCAGTCATTTAGGCCGACAGCCTAAACCTCCAAGGCCAATGACCTTCAATAATTCTAAAGTTATTGGCCTTTGATTCCTTTCTCAACTTCCGTCTTTATGATCCACACTTCTAATAGGGTCGTGCTCCTTGCTCCCATCTCCTTATCTTGTCTTTGATCATCGTTAGACTAATCCTCCTAGTGTGATCTTCATCAATAGGCCCCTTTTTTTTTTGCCTTGCATTTACTGGTTCACCATGTAAACCCACTAAACCGGCCTTCCTAGGCCAACTATATATACCTTTCCCATTAAATGACCATATTTCCCCAATCATTAAGTCCTTTGTACTTCTATTTGCCTTGACCTTATTATTTTAATATTTTGATTTTATTTTTCTCTAACTTAAACACTAATATTTAATATAGATTTTATTTTTCTTTATTCTGATTATTACAATCATCTTTTTGCCTTGTAATCCAAAGCATCACCTCAACCATATTATAAAGCTTTCTCTTTCTTCCCAAAATCAACTAAAGACCCTAACATTAGCAAATCAAAATTTCCATTACACTTCTTGTATACCAACGAAAAGTTTCATAGATTGGAGACCGTCTTAGTTCTAACTTCTCATGTGGTTACTTTCTTCTAATGTGGTTACTTTCTTCTCTTATACACAAAACCAAATTAGGGCCTTTGTCTTCAATCACTTCCTCAAGCTTACACCATCTATTGTAACATTACCATCAACATCTACCTTTTTCTTTCTCGTCTTCTCACTTACACCTACAAGTTTTATTAAAATACTCTTTTTGACAAGATTTGTTTTCCTTCTATTGAAAGCTTCAATTTGCAATTTATATTTAGTCTTCAATTTTACTTCTCAATATTATAATCCCTTTCATTTTATCAAGTTTAATTATGTGTTTTTTCTCTCTTTTTTTATTTCCTATTAATAGGTAGAGAGCATCTAATGCAACATTATACGATGGCTTCAATTGTGAAAATTGCATATCTCAAGGTTTTTTCTTGATTTTATTTTTATGAAATATTATAAGGAGAAGAAAAATTCCATTAATATGATTTTAAGTTAGTGTAGCTATATTAAATGGGATGATGTTGTGTATGTATTATGGTTCATCATTTAATGACGCTCTAAAGAGCTTTGCATTAAGTAGGCATAGTTCCTTAAGATCAATCCATTCATTTTCCTTTCAACCTTTTTTAGTTAGTTGAAATATTTCTTATGAATGGTACAAGCTAATGTAGACATAGCAAATCCACCGGTTTAGCCTGTTCATATGATAAATTGGTAAAATGTAACTAAAAAGAAAAAAAAAATTAAGGTCAGTTCACTTGAATTGGCTCAGAACTGTGGGACCTCGAGCCAGTTCTAAGTCTTTTTTTTTAGACTTGGGAATTGGTGGGACTGGGGTGGTTCAAGGTTGGTTTGGCCCGCCTCTTAGTTCTAAGCTAATATACAATTCTTGAAAACTCAAATCTAAAATCAATATAAACTTTTAAGTTCCTCATGTCAAAATACCCAATTGATGCTGAATATTAATAAAAAAAATCATATGTCAATAAATTTTTAAATCATAGTTTAGATCCATGAAATTAAGGTAACAAGCATCACATTCCTATTTTGGCAAGTGACTTGTGGTTTGTCAAGTTTTGAAAAATTTACGCAGTAAAGTTGAGAATATTGTAAAATTTTTATCCTCAATTATAATTTTAAAAAAATTAATAAAGTAATATATTTTCATTAAATTAATTGTTACCAGCCTATCCCAAATCAACATGTAGATAAAGGACAATAGATATGGACAAAGAACATATTCATTTTTATAGAAATAGGATAATGCTATAGATGTTGCATATTTTCCATGAACACCTAACAAACAAACTCTTTCACAACAATTTCTATGACTTAGACAAGAGAACCTGCATGAACCGACTTTGAATCGGCTTGGACCCACTGGTTTTCAGGTTCAAAATATATGAACTAGAGCCAACTAAAGGTCCTACGGTTCTAGGTTAATTAGGTCCATGAGTTTAAGATCGAAGCCCTAAAGGGGAAAAAGATCCAGGGTTAAGATCGAAGAGTTAGCGACTTTATAAATGAAAATGCAAAAAGGGTAGGGAAGAAAAGATAAAGGATGATGTTGGGATCACTATCTTTACAAGGAGAAGCTGTTGACCACTGTCTTTAGCCAATTTTGGGATGAAAGAGAGGTGATGCTCTAGATTAAGGCAAAAAGATGACTGCGCACAAGCCTCTAATGGTAATAGACACCAAAGGGAAAAAATCTAGGTTTAAGATCGAGGAGTTAGTGACTTTACAAATGAAAATGCAAAAAGAAGGCTAGGGAAGACAAGCTAAAGGATGATGTTGGCACACGACTTGAAGAGATAGTGACAGTTAAAAATAGAAAAAAAATAATTAAAAAAAAAATAGAAATCAACTTTATACTAGTGAAAATATAGATGAACATATATTAATTGGTTGAAATATCTTATAATGAAGGTGTTGTAGATCACTATCACCTCATCAACATCCTTGAAAAACCATAAAATGATGGTTTTAATAAAATAATTAATCATAAATCCATATAACATTGACAAATTAAATGAGCTTGTTTTTTTCTTCTAAAATCCCATAATATAGCAACTGTGTGCACAAAATAATGGCATCAAATGGAGAAAGTCATACAAAAAGCTAAATTGATGATACCTACAATTGACCATATTGATAGCATATCCTTTATAGTTTAGTTTGAAAAACCATAAAATTATGATAAGTTTATCTCATACTCCATATTTTTTTTAATAAAAAAGGAATAATGGAAGGCTTGAAAATGGGATAGTAATTAATTTTCTTTCCTGCTTTCAACAATATATCAATGAAGCAAGTCAGTAATTATGTGTAGTCTAAGGAAATCCTCACTTGAAAAATTCACTATTTCTAATATGTTGTATTTTGGAAAATTCCACCATACATCATAAGCACCGAATGATGGATAGTAGTTTTCATTTTTTTTTTTCATCTTCAAATCTTCTAAGTCTACCTGAAAAGTGATAATGGCCAAAAGGTTTAACTTGGTAGCTTAGGTGTTACTTTAGACTAGTATTAAGATCGATTCTTCTATAATTTAACAAATTTCAGTAAACTATTAGGTAAGGACAAGTCTTGTTTTAGAACACCCTTTTAGGTACGTATAATCTTTTGTGTTGTTTGTGTTTGTTAAAGTAGTTAAGAAACCGAAATTAATGGTTTATTTAAATTGACTAAATTGTTTGTTGATTGTGCTTGACTTAGCCTAAAGACCCCATAGTAGTAGAACCTTAGGGGGCACCCATTAATCGATATGTAGTGATGTTCTTGGTGGAGTTGTTTATTGATATAATTCGGTAGATTTAAGGACTCATGAGTGTTGGGGCTTGTAATGACAATTCTTAACATCGTACTATGCATTATATCTATATATGGTGTGGTGGGGTCATGGATGCTCTTTATTGTTTGAAGACTAATTAAGATAATAATTTGTTGTTTGATTGTTGATTTTTATATTGATGCATGTGATTTAAGATATGTTTGGTCATGCATATGCTTGTGGATTATATGTACTGGGCATTAACTCACCCTTTGAGGACTTTTTTTTTTTTTTTTTAGCTATGGGTACCATCGAGTATGTTTCATACGAGGAGGACCTAAGGTCAAATGCATGGGATGAGAACAATATAGAGTATTATTATTAATTTAATGACTAAGTGATGAATGCTATAGAAAGTTTTGAATATTGCTAGGAGAATGCTTGCTTTTAGAGAATGATAGTGTGGTTATTAGTTAATAATTTAGCTATTTCTAGCTTATTATAAAATGATGTATCAAGATAATCTTCAAAGCGGTTTATGGTTTGTAATGAGACTTAGTTAGATCATCACTAATGATGTTAGTTGAATTATCTTCATTGTTGTTAACGGTTATGGTAGGTTATATAGTGTTAGCTACTTAAGAACCTTAATGTGTCTTCACTCTGTAAAGATACATGACAGGTTGTGGCATCCTAGGTTCTAAGGTGCTACAGAGATGAAGTTATTTTATATTCTTGACAAGGCTTAGTTAAATTGTAGCTGATTTTGTAAGTAGCACAAAATGCTATATTGGCTACATTAAAGCAAGTGATGTAGTCCCTAATTGGCTCATCATAGCCTTATTTGATGAGATTAAAGGTAAACGAATCTTTGACTAAGAGCTTGCTCACAAGAAAATACTATTAGAACTAATGTGCAAGCTTGTCGAAGGAGGTAATGGAGTTGCTAGGGAGGTTGTTGTACTACGTTCGAGGTTATTGTACCATGTTCGAGCCACCTTGTGTAAGGTGCTAAAAAAAGCTTTGCATACGACTACATTGCTAAGGCTATGCAAGTTCATCATTGTGCGGAAGTGCCATAAGTGATTGTTTGGGTTAGTTATGTTGTTGCATGTGTTAAGCTATGGTATCGTAACATTGGTTAGCAATACCTCATCATGAATCTTCTAAGCAAAGGGCATCTTGTTTATTGAGTATTTTGTACCTGGGTTAGCATGCTTGCTTTCCGTAAGGTTAAATAGCCTTTTGATGTACTTGTCAAGTTGGTCGATGTCCATGGTGTCAATATAGTGGTTAGCTATAGGGTCGGGCATTTGAGGGCTCGAGTTTATTATCCCAAGCTAGGGCACTGTTGTGGCTACATAAAGTAGCTGGTGATATAGAATTTTGGCACACATGTCCATGTAATGTGGCTAGCAATAACTGGTCAGTAGGAGCTCAATTGTAGTTCTTCACACTCTAAGCTTGCTAATTTACTAGTGGCATGTTATTATGCTTATTGTGTGGGAAGTGTTGACACGTCTTCCAACTTGAGTATGTTGTTGAGTTGGTTGAGCTTTTCCACTCGAGCTCATAGCTTGGCATTATCATTTTGAATTGCCTTGCTTTTCACCACCAATATTTGGCATAACTTCTCTAAGTTAAGGAAGCACTAGATATCAATTTGAGTAGTGTTTCAAGTTGTGTTTATGTCTAGTGGTTGCAATGGAGTTGTGTGGTTAGTTTTGTCCATTGCTAACACAACAAATTTTCTTTACACTTGGTGGTTTTGTTTTTAGGTGCCATGGTTTAGTCATGAGTTCAAATCATGAAGATGGTGCCAAATGTTGTTGCTAAAATTTATCCAAGGTGGAGACACCTATAATAGAAATAAACATAAGCTATCCTATGTTGCCATTCCAATACCTAAGTCAATAGTTGTGTATCAAGATATCAATAAGCTTAAAGAGAGTATGGGTTTAAGATTTTAAACTTGAAATTAAGTGGCCTCTACCCCTATTTGTAGGTGTAGGTCGCAAGATAACCTAGTAGGTGTATTAAATGGCATGGTAGGTGCATAAGGATTAAGGCCAGTGCAATTTTCCAAGTAAGTTGTGTCTTTCCATTGCCTCTTATTTGTCTATTAGTGCACCTGACCTGAGCTCAAAATCACATCGGGTTGTGATTTGGAGCTTGATTGATCTTTAGTTCTTAGAGTAGGATGTAGTAACTCGAACTTCAATCCTAGGAACTTGATCGTAGGCTTAGGTAAGTCAAATTAGGCTTAGGAGGCCTAAGTCCGAAATGCACTATCAACATTATCTAAATTTGTAACTTAAAATTCCATAAATAATGGTAGTTAATATTCAATTTTCAATTTTACAATTATTTTGTATTTTAAGATAAATATATTATAAGTCCATCATATTCTTATCATTTTTATTAATAGTTTTACATATAATAATTTTATATACCTGCAATGTAGATACATTATGAGCTGGTTTGTTTAAGGCACAATGATTCTCATCTTGATGTAAATTTTTTATATTTAATGTATAAGAACTCTCAATGCAAACTTCTTGTAGACAACAAAACATGTCATGAAAGTAAGGCTATAAGATAGTAGATAATGACACAATTTATTACAAATTCAACATATAAAGCTAGTAGTGCATTTCATGGAAGTCAAGGGTGAATTTAGAAATTTCACTAACATTTCAATGATCATTTTTTATTTTTCTGCAACATTTAAGCTAAAGAAAATCAAAGGTAGTGGCCATGAAATTTGTTATAATATATAACACAATTCATAGTAATAATATTGTGTTTTCATAATTCAAAGTGCTATTACTCTTTCTAAATAATACAACATTATATATACATATATATAACATTAATAATCATGTATAACTATTAAGTAATAGCTTTCTCATCATATCTATAGCTTTATGTATATACATTGTTAAAATAGTAATTGTTATCTATTATACCAAGCCAAAATATGGCATTTGGTTGCACACTTTCAAAAATAGATTTTTATCCAATATATTCCATCATTTACACCTAAGATATTTATCACTTATCTTTTTTCCTCAATGGTTACTTAAGCACTCCAAAGTAGATTTCTCTCTAAGTTAAACAAAAATAATATAACCTATCTATGATTTTTCTCTCTAAGTCAAAATAGATTAATACACATTAATAGTTGGTTTGACAATTTTTAATAGAATAGAAATGGATATAAACCAACAAAAAAGAAAAGATTGGAAATGGAATAAAGTATAATTATTATTTTTATTTGG
Source organism: Laguncularia racemosa (assembly GCA_037954665.1). Lineage (NCBI taxonomy): Eukaryota > Viridiplantae > Streptophyta > Magnoliopsida > Myrtales > Combretaceae > Laguncularia > Laguncularia racemosa. Next base: position 139,722 of record JBBMOL010000462.1, on the reverse strand, counting down.
TAACATATAAAAGAAATGTAAGGAAATGAAGAGAAATGGAGTTAGCAATTGGCAAAATTACCCTTATTTGTTATTTTGATGACCATTATTATAAAGGCGATTTTATAATTATATTTCATTTCTACCCATTTCTACTTATTTCTTATCAATTTGGAGGGAAAAGAAATAGCTTTTAAAGTTGAAATATTTCTACTTATTTCCTTCCTTTTTTCTACCAATTTCCACTTTTTACTTAAGTCGTTGAACACTGTTGAACACAACATTTCTAGCCATTTTCTTTCTTTTCTACCAATTTAGACACATTGTAATATATCTTATGTATGATTTAGGCAAATAAAATGATTAAAATCTCCTCAGATTTTACTCAGTTACTTATTTACTTCAAACACAAACAAATTTTAAGAGTGGTATTATGGTAAATTTCTTTACAAAATATTGTCCCTCCCCTCATTTTCCTAATTTTATGCATTTTTCTTTTAAAACTACATATCATTTTTCTAAAACCTATAGCCATTTCTTCATAATTTAGTGTGTCTTTTCTTTGTTTTCTTCTAACATAAAAATATGAAACCATGAATTACATAATAATCTTCATATGTGTACTCATCTGAAAAGTAAAGAACCTTTTTTTATTTTTAGAAATAAATTAGGGAGGTCAATTTGATGATAATTGTTAAATTAAGTGTGGGTTCTCTATTTCTCATAGGCAGTTCATAATCTAGCCACAAGACACATTAATGTATATTTTGAAAAATGATTTCCATAGGGGTTATTGAAGTTCTCAACTCAAATTTGCTAATTAAGTGTTGATGCTAAGTGCCCCTAACCTTGGGTAGGTTTTTTACTTTATGATTTTGAAAATTTTTGGTTCTTATTTATTGGCTTAGGAAATTTTTGGGTTTCACTTTTTTCTTTTGAACTTATTATATCACAAGCTAATTCAATTGGCTTTTAGGTGCTTAATTTTGTATATTTTTCTTATTGAATTTTTGCAATAATTTTATGTAGAGGATTATAAATCTTAGTGAAAAATCCCAAATTAATAAATAAATTCAATGAATTAAAGAAGAAAAAATTTGCAGTTAATTAAAGAAGGAATTACAAAGTTTAGGGAAAAAAATTTCCAAAATAACCTTTTCACCATTGAACTTGATTTTATCAATATTAGCCCTAAATTTCAAGACCCTAAATAAAGTCTCAAGATCCTAATTAGGTGAATAAAATCATTAATGAATTATTAGGTTCAATTAGAAAAGAACAATTAAGATTTGGAGGTTAATTGTATAAAATGATCAAATGCCCCTAAGTTGGTATCTAGTCAAGGGTGATCGAATTTTTTAGATTTGTAGATTAATTTGGAGAATTAGGACAAAGCATTTTCAACCAAAGAAAAGAATGGAAATTATAGATTAGAAGAAATTCCTTCCGTGCTCAAAAGTTAGAATAGTTGGTAGAAATGGAATTCTAAATAAAACCCTAATGGTCTCCACTAGAATCCCTTAATCCTTAGGAAGTTTATAGCCTTTAGAAACCCCTAATCTGGGCATGAAACTTAGTAGCCCCCAATTCTCTTCACTCTCATTTTTATAAAGTAAAACTCCTAACCAAAACCCAAAAACCTTAAACCCTAGCTTTAGTGCGAATCACCCAATAATCTAGTACTAATATTACATTGACTATTTACTTGTTTTAGGTTCAAATCAAGTGGATGAACTCTAGGAATAGGGCCCCTCAAGCTTAATGTTGGATACATTAAGGTAAGTAGGTGATCATTAAGTTTAATAAAAGATTAAGTATTCCAATCCTAAATTTTAAGTACTAATTAACATTCTTTACCATAGAGGATTGCAGAGTTTGAAAGGTAGTCATTTAGGGTTCTTCTTAGGGATGACATACACTTGGGAGAGATGTCAAGAGCTAAGACACTGATCTCCAATTAAATGTGTATGATTTAGAGTGATTAGTTGTAGTTTAGGCAGATTAATCAATCACGCTTTAGAATATTGCAATTGTTGGTGAAGAGCATTATGTTGCTACCTCCTCATGAGTAAAATAAGAATAAGTTTGCAGATTTTAGTGGTTATTTGATAGTTTATCATGTTAAGAATGATATTAAGCATATGTTTAAGTGATTAGAAATGAGTTTAGAACATAATCTTGTAAAATGAATGAAAACTCTATATTACCACCACTTATATGGAAGAATTGAGATGGATTTCTTGCTTTGAGATATGATTTTGATGCTAAAATATGTTTAGATGATTATTTGTATGATGGTTTGTGGGTTTAATGGTGTTTTAGGTACTAATTAGCGAATGTATGATGATTAGTGTACTAAGTTTAAAAGAAATCAACAAATTGATATGCAAACAAATCAAAAGGAGGATGTAAGCTAAATTTTCCAACATGATTCATAAAGGTTTAAAGTGGAATTTGGATTGAATTTGAAGTTCTTATGATGCTTTAAATCCTATATGAAGTTTACTAAATTATAGAGTGATTTAAGGTGGAAATTAGAGTATTCGATCTTAGGAATTGTGATCACTATCACTTGTTATGTTACCATGTTTAAATATGAAAATTTATGACTAATTATGATAAATTTGGTTTAATTAGATCCACAGTATGTTAATTTGATGATAGGGAGTTATTTGGATGTCAATCATGCATAGAATTTAACTTGAAGTTGAATTGGGCTTATTATGGAATGGTTGATACATACTGGATTTTTTTTATTTAGGCTATTCTAGATTTTTGTTGGGCTTGAATCTTGAATTTAAATGATGTTTAAGAAACTAGAAATGATTTTGAGCAAAAGGGCCTTGGTTTGGATTGATTTAGATTTAAATGAGTGAGATATGAGCATTTAAAGTGAAATTTAATAAATTAGAATAATATGGAAATTGAGGAGGTTTAAAATGAATAAAATAAGGCTTTTTAGGATAAAATAGATAGGGGAAGAGTTTAAGAAGACTTTGATTTGATTTGACTCAAATTTAGTTTAAAATGAGTAAATTATGATCCATTAAATTTATGAACCTTTAAAATGAATTTAAATTAAAAATTGAATGATTTAAATAAAATAGGTCAAGACGGAGCCAATCTTAAGCTGGTCCATCAAAAAATGCTTACAGACTAACTCTATACCTTTCCCGTGAGTGTTCCAAAAATGCTTCGAATCCATTTCTTTTCGGTTTTCATGTCAGGAGTTCAAGGAATTAACAACGTGGGACTTTCCTTTCCTAGTTCCCACGCCAACGATCAATACAGCAGCAACAGCAAACTCGCTGTCCGGGCTTCTTGGTTCGATTTCTTGAAGTTCTTTTTCTCCCTTTTTTTTTTGCTAGTAAAACCACAACACATTAATGATATACAAGCATGCATGAGCCTGAGGTCTCAAGTTCGAATCCCCCCGCGTGCGCTCGGAAATTTTTTCTTTCATTTCCCCTGGAGCTGCCACGTGACAACATGCAATTGGCCAAGAGAAGACATGTACTTCGCATGTGATTGTCTTCTTCCTCGAGCCCAGCCGGAGAAAAATCCGACAGAAGTCCGACGAGGCCAAAAATGCTAGATTTCTTCAAATTTTTTTGGATTTCAATCAATCTAAAACTGAATTATCTAAATAAATCACAAGCTTACAACGAATCGGTATCAAATTTGTTGGATAAAATCAAATTTAAAAAATGGAAAAATTCGGATTTATTCAAATCAGGATTTGAGCTTATCCGGAAGGGTTTTCGAGCGTCTATAAATAGGAATCGAAGGCAGCAAGTAAAAGCACGGATCAAAAAGTGAGAAAAAGAAAGAGAATTGAAGCCTTGCTGTAATTCTTCAACCTGTGACCGCTGATCGAGCTCGAAACCACCACCTGAGGCGATCTTGAAGAAAACCACCGCCACAGTTGAGTTCCCCATCCCTTAAAAGCTCGGAAGCCGCCTTTAAACGCCGTAGAAAGCCGCCGGAATGCCGTCAACGAGCACTTCTAGCCGTCGTGCCCGATTGACCCGACCCGACCCGACCCGTGCATCGACTTGGATCCAGGTAAGTCGGATTTTCCGATTTTTTTTATTTATTTATTTCTTGCTTATTTATTTAGTTATTTTATTTATTTTTTTTGAATTTCTTTAGTTATTTAATTCAAAAAATAAAAATATTAGAATTTAGTTTAGTTTTTTTTTAAGAATTAATTTAGGATGAATAATAATAAGAATAAATAATTATAATAATAAATAATAAAAATGTGAAAATATATAAAGAAAATGATAAAAATATTAGAAAAAATAATAATAAAGATTTAGATTTTAGAATAGGATAAATAAAAAATCTAGGAGAAAATTTTTCAATAAAAATTTAATAAAAATTATAAAAAATCAATAAAAATCATAAAAATTAACAAAAATCAATAAAAATTTATAATAATATAAATGGGTAGAAAAATAAAGAAATGAAATTTTTATCACTTAGAAAAATCATTTTCTTAAATAAATCCAAAATTGGTTTTTTCCTAAAATTGTAATATTTTTCAAAAAAATCAAATTATCAAGCTTAGGCTTAGATTTTTTAGAAAAATACTAAGATGGTAAAAACATAAATCAAAAGAAATTTTATAATTAAAAATCACTAACACACTAACGTTTTTTAGGAAAAGCGAACTACGGCAAGTTTGATCCTGAATAGTAGGTACGTAGGCACCCATTTGGGGCAACCCTAAAAAGGAATAAAAATCATTTTCTCATAATAGGTTATTCAAAAACAAAATAAAAAGATAACGAAAATAAAATAAAAGAAATTTGGAAAAGGTTTAGATTTTAGGAGATTAGGGTGGTAACCTTAGGCTTTTAAAAGGTTAGCCTCCAAACTCAGAAATTCTGGTTTTTTCCTTTTCTCTTTTCACAAAAAACGAGAAGAGGAAATCACGACGACTAGTGGTCCAAGTTAGGAATAATCTGCTCAATTAGTCCTAATTCAATCTTTCCCAACAACAGTTGGGTGGCGACTCCAACATAAAATGAAATTCTTAACTCAAGTTGAGGATTTACATTAGATGAGCATATGGTCTAGTATAGATCGGATTAGGAAAGGGAAATAAAAAATTAGACTCGATAGGATGGCGACTCCACTAGGGACCCTCTCTAGTAGGCTAGCCACTTGAATCTCCTCAAATCACTTTTTCAATGAATGTCTTTTGATTGTTATACTACTGCTAACCTTTTAGGGATTTAATTAGATTTAGGGTCAGTTATTTACTTTTGATGTTGAGTCTGCATGCATATGATTGTGTGAGTAGATACAGTCAAACCCGGGCCGCCATAGGACCCTAAGACGGGGGGCCATTATGTAGGTTTTGGGCAAAGTGATATGATCACCGTTCGGGACTGATTAGGCTACCCTACCCAATGCTTCGATATGGCTTGAGATCCATTTCTCCGAGAATGCGGGAGGCCATAGAGTTTGGGGTCTTGTTAAAACCTACCTATTTGCATATACGACGTCATGGGCAGATAATAGATTGATGATGTAATATTTTTGTTCTATTCATGGATTTCAGATACATTTCCCTGTAATGCTATCATTGTAACATAGTTCTTGTTGTAATTAGAAATTTCTGTTGTAATAGATAGCTAGTTCTACAGTTGACCGCCTCCTCCGCAAAGAAATCCGAGTATGCAAGCCTCTGGACCCAAAATTGGTACTGGACCACTAGTTCACCCTATACAACCCAGAGGAGCAAGCCTTCATCCAATAGAAAATAGGGCCATTCTCTCATTGATGAAGATGGAGATGAACTTGCTGATACGCTCAGAAAGATAAAAGCGCAATAGCAGCAAGTGCACTGGTCGTATCAAGTAATAGAGTGGTGAAAAGTAAGGTTGTCGATCTCTCGAGGAACCAATAAAGTACTAGACCTATGGCAATTCTTATCAATATCTAGGTGATTAAAAAGGGGTTTTGAAATGTCTAAGCTAAAAATTTAACTTAAAGCAAACAAGGAGAATTTTATGAAGAATTTATCAATTATGAACGAGGGAAATTAGAATTCACCCTAGATTCGTTAATCAAACTGCTACCATGTTATATCAACTAGTGGTTATAAGGTTATTCAAGTGAGTTTAGAAAATCCTTTTTAGGGAAGTTAACCTTAAATCAATTAGTCGGCTTCCGCGTCTCCAATTAACCAAGGAATCAAAATTATGTTCATACACCTCCCGATGCTACAAACAACTAATGCCCTAAATCAATTAACCCTAATCCCTTAGTGATTAATTAACAAGAAACATTGCATTGCTCCCTCTATAAACTCTAATTAAACTAATTATCACAACTCCCGTATTGACAATCAGTCTAATTAAGAATTCCTAACAAATCCTAATCAACTCCCGTATCAAAAGGATTTCTAACAATTATAATCAAAGACCAATTATAATGGAAATCAAAGGAATTGCAATCATGAATAATCCTAATAATTCCTAATCATATAACATGGCTACAATTATCCTTTTAACATTCTAGGGTTTCATCCAATTTCCTAAGGAAAAGACTTAGCAATTCATGGAGATAAAGACATGATTATGATTCAAGGAGATTCGTGCAAAAGAAATCATATTCAATAGTTGGATCAAATACTTGAATTGCATATACGAGATATGATAGGAATCAAAATCCGACAAGACTTATCATTAGGGCAATAACTAAAGGATTTCGAATCTTGGCGGTAAGGACCCATTTTGAGCAAAACGACCCCAGAATTATTTATATACTAACCTCTTTTATCTTATTCATGTATTTTATATTCCAACAGGAATACTTATCATGCTTTACAGGGCAATGGACAAACTCACTTAAACTCAGCTTGTGGGTTATCCATGGACCGACCTGAACCGGCGATGAGCTGGGTCGATGGATCCTATAGAAGACCGGCATCATGAAGAGCATTTCTTTTATGTATTTTTCATTTTATGAACTATTTTAGTTGTATTTTGGTTTTGGGACACTTTTATTTCTTTGTAACTTTCATTTAGGGTTAGCCACCTTAAAAGTGGCAAACTTATAATTTTGAGCACTTTTTAACCCTAGGAGTAGCAAGTATAAATACTTGCTTAAGAGAGGGTTTGAGAGGCTTATCATTTTTCAGATTAAACACTACATTTCATGTGAGAATTAGGGTTCATACCTTGGTTCCAAACTCTTATCAATTTCAATCCCAAAAGTTGAAATTGTGGCGAGTGCAACATCTTGAAATTGTGAGTTATATCAATTTCATTTTGTTGTGATTTCTTTTCTTCTCTAGTGTGTCATATCTAGGGTTGAATTAAGATAGTTCTTGGTCAGAAATACATATTGTTATCTACGAATTCTTATGTTTATTTGAAGTATTTATCAATTTGATTCGGATCATCATTGAAGACTACACTTGAAATCGTGTTCTTTTCTATTGGAAAGGGATTCTTATCATTAAGGTTTTTCTTTGTCATTTGTGGATTATTTGCGTGGATTATATGAGATTAGGGTGTTGATAGAAGATATTATCATTGTGGTATTATAATTATATCATTGGATATTTGGATTTCATCATATCTTCATTAGGGTTCACGTGAAAAGTGCCATTTATGGATCCGATTTTGCCTTAACTTGAGATTGTTTTTCTTAAGTCTTTTGATTGTGCTTCTTAGTGGAATTAGGCACATCATCTTTTTGGTATCAGAGCTATATCATATTTGGATTTAAGATTCAAACACATCATAATTGAAGAATTGGTTAAATTCATTGGAAATTGACGGCATTGTTCATGTGATTGAGACTAGTTTGATTGACATTGTTGGGTTGTCTTTCAAATTAGTTTTTATATGTGCTTAATCTTGGTTTTAGGCACATTAAAGTTCAGAAATCACCAATTCAACAATATAAATAAAACCTTAATTGCAAGGAACTCCACAAATCCTTCACAAAGGATGATAATCTCCCCCAAGATCACAAAGTTTTCTCCAAAATTTGATCTCCACAATTCTCCCTTAAAACTAGGTTAACACTACTTTAAGAACAAGAAAAATTGACCAAAGATCCCCTACAAATCGACCTAGGACCTATATATATGCAAGGGGAGGCGATGAGATGCAATTAAAACAAGACCGGCCCAAAGCTGGCCAAAGGCTGGCAGCCTTCATTTAAGCTGGCCATAAAGGCCGGCGGTGTTGCATGGAAAGCCGACTATAAGGGCCGGTGGCTTTGAATGTCATTTTGCCGGCCTAAATGGCCAGCGGAGCTCCAAAGTAGGCTAGCCTTTTAAAGGCCGGCAGCCTTGATTTTTCCTTTGCCATCCTTCAATTTTTTTCATGCTTCAATTTGTATGCAATCTCTCCAAATTGATTAAGCTTTGAACTCAAAGTCCTCCAACATCTGAAATGTAAAAATAAACATGATTAAGTACCATTTCCTTGTGATTTCTCTAAAATTAATAATGAATACTTGCAAATTGCTTAATGAATTATGAGTAAAATATCTCTCACACTTAAACTTTTGCTTGTCCTCAAGCAAAATAAAACCAGAAAGAAATTCATCCTAGAAAGTACAAAATTTTTCATTATCATACAAACTTGAACATCTATCATCTCTACTTCTGACTCACTACTTTGTGATGCCCACCACTCAAACCAAACTGGGAATATGTGATTAGAGTACTATACTCAAAATTAACCAACTAATCTAGAGAAAACAAACTTTAATCCAAGTGTTTAACCTAAGAATTCTTATTCCAAAAGTAGATATTCAGTCCTAAAGGAAAAACACCCATTTAAACTTCACTGGCAATTAGCAAGCATATGATCCTTCCCATCACTTCTTTAAACAGGTCAACATAAAATGAAAGCATATGGTATCAATTCCTTTCCTAGATTTTCTCCCTTTTTATTATAAGTCCAATGTAACTTATTGATGAGCATTCACTAAAACTCTACTTTTTTTTCTCTCTCTCTCTTTTTTTTTTTCTTTACTATAAAATAAGTTCGTGTATTGAACTTTTTCTTCTCCGCCCTTATCGCTATAGTGAGATCACTGATTCGGCACATCCCGGGCTCATCACCCAAGTGACCAGGTTTTAAAGGGACCCCATCGAACTCTCCCTCACTCTAGCATTCAGTTTGGATACTCTTAACCCAATTACCTGAGTCATTGAAGTAAGGCAACTTATTTCATTTGAATGCTATACAGAATTAAGACTTTTTTATAAGGGATCACTAAGTGAGGAGTTTCCCTTACCTCTTTCATTAGATGTTGAAAAGCTTTTAAAGCAACTTTCAAGAAGATATACTAGCTAGAGAAGAGACCCGAAGTAGACCTATTTATCTTTCACAAGAGGACTCAATAGACTCTTAAACTTCAAATTATAAGGCTAAAAACTAGGTAAATTTGATTTCTAAAGATTTTATTCATTAATTTTAACTAAGTACAAGAATCACAACAGTGGTGAGTAAGGCATAATAATGAGTTATTATTTTTAATAAATCATAAATAGATGCAAAAGGCTATTGTTTTTTTTTTTTTTTTGGTATAATCTCTAGATTTCCATCAAAATTTTGAAAAAAATTGGTCTAAAAATTGTCAGATAACTCAAGGACAAATACAGTTCAAGATAATGGAAGAGTATGATCATCAAAGCATAGAACAGGCAATACTCATCTCAACTTTAATACCTACATTCCCTTCCCCACACTTAAGAATAGACAGTGTCCACACTGTCTCACATCAATTCAAATAACAAAATAGAAAGGAAATAAGACAAAAGGAACTGGTACTCCCCTGGTATAACATGTAGAAGCCATATTTAAATCCCATCAAAGTTGAACTTGGAGAGATTGGTCCTTGTGAACAGTCACCTTGCATTTTCCTGAAAACAATTAAAAGAAAACCAATGAAACACAATAAAGTAAACGTAAATATGGGCTGCCTCCCATAGAGCGCTTGTTTTATAGTCATTAGCTTGACTATCAGGGTTTGTCATCTCAGCTTAAATCAAGGAGTTTAAACAACTCCTCCAACACCATCGTCTTCAGATTAGGATTCCAAGCTTCCTTCCATGGTATGGTGCCCTTCTTTTTAGCTTCCACCAATGTTTTGTAGGTGGATATCAACAAACTTACCTGCTGGATGTCTGCCCTTGACCACCCCAAGATTTCCCTATGCTCATCCAACTGGCCTTGAATCTGCTGCTACAATTCTCTTATCATAGGTGCTGGATTAATGTGAGGCCATAGATTTCCTGAATTCAGACACTCATAATCAAACAATTGATTAGAAAAGACATTAGGTTCAAGTGCCTGCATGGGCATTAGTGTCGGCACTGGTGGCTTCTTGTAGTGGTCCATCTTCTCGAAAGCAACAACATTTTTAGTTTGGGGTACTTGCTCACAGCCTTTGTTTTCTTGCTCATCCTCATCCCCCCAATCATTTATCTCATTCAAGACAACTTCAAGAGTGGTTTGCCCTACATCTTCCTCCATATCATTGTTAGTAATTTCACCCTCAGCAGATATGTCAGAATACATTGCTTTCTCATTAGACAAAAACACAGGATCATACATATCAAATGTTACCTAGTCATCTAGTGCTCTAAAGGTGAGCTTACCTTGTCCTACATCAATTAGAGCTTGACCTGTGGCTAGGAATGGTCTACCCAGAATGAGTAGAATGTCCTCATCTTCTTCCACATCCAGTATGACAAAGTCCACTAGAAATATGAATTTATCGACCTTGACTAAGACATCCTCCACTGTACCCTTGGAAAACCTTGAGCTCTTATCAGCTAGCTGCACAGTGATTGGTCTCCTCTTGCACTTTTGTGGCTCTATTCCAAGCTTCCTAAAAACTGAAAGTGGCATTAAATTAATACTTTCACCAGAATCAATCAAAACATTCTCAAAATCAATATTACCAATGGTGCAAGGGATGTTGAAACTTCCCTGATCTTTCAGCTTTCTAGGTAGCTGAGCAGATTTCTTCTCTATGACAACTGAACTCTCGCCAAGAAGCATTACTTTCTCAACACTCTCCATGGATCTTTTGTTAGAGAGCAGCTCTTTCATGAATTTGGCATAAGATGGAATTTGCTTCAAGGCCTCTAAGAGAGGTATATTGATTTGAAGCCCCTTAAATATGTCACAAAACCTGGCAAACTGGGCTTCTAACTCCCCCTACTTGAGTCTTCCTGGGAAGGGGATAGGTGGAACATAAGGCTGCAACACTGGTGCTTTGGATGTGAGTTCCTCCTTCTTCTGCTTACCTTTCTCTGGATCTTTCTCTTGAATTTTTACCTTCCTTTTAGCTTTCTTCACCTCCTTACCACTCCTTAGCATGATGGCGTTGACATGATGGGTGTTCTCCTCAGTTTTGCTAGGCAAAGACCCTGAGGGTCTAGTACTTAGCTGCTGTGCAATTTGACCGAGCTGACCCTCTAAGTTTCTGATAGAAGCTTGTTGGTTTTGCAGGAGGGTGTCAGTCTTTTGCATGTAGCTCCTCATGAGCTCTTCCATCTGAGTGGGTTGCTGTTGAGAATAGGCATTTTGAGCAGAGGCTTGTTTGGGAAATCCTAGGGGCGGGTTAAGTGCTTGATTCTCATTCCTCCATGAGAAGTTTGGATGATTGCGCCACCCAGGATTGTATGTATTCGAATATGGTCCTTGAGTACCTCTTTGGAGGTTGCCTACAAAGTTTACCTGCTCTCCACTAGATGGAGCTGACGACTTTCCAGCTATACACTCACTAGATGAGTGAGGTCCTGAGCAAATTTCACAACTAGAAGATGGATTAGCATTAAAAGAATTTGAAGAGGCGAGTCTACTTACCTGAGTGGTGAGGGCAGCTATTTGAGCAGTCAACTGAGCCATACTGACATTGTCATTCACTGAAGCCACTCTTGTACCACTTCTCTCATTTTGCCAATTGTGTGCACTAGAGGCCATCTCTTCTATCAATGCACTGGCCTCTAAGTAAGTTTTTCCCATTAGTGCACCCCCAGCTGCAGCATCCACAAGAGACCTCAATGTCTCATCCAGACTCAAGTAAAAGATCTCAATAAGGAGATTGTCTGGTAAACCATGATGTGGGCATTTTCTAGTTGCTTCCTTGAATCTCTCCCATGCCTCATAAAGTGATTCACCACTAAACTTTGTAAAGTTAGTGATGTCACTTCTTAGTTTGGCGGTCCTAGCTGGTGGGAAGAATCTCCTCAAGAACTTGGTTGATAGGTCTTCCTAGGTAGTGACAGATTCCTGAGGCAATGAATAAAACCAAGCTCTAGCTTTATCCCTCAATGAGAAAGGGAAAAGCTGTAGTCTTATGGCATCATCAGTGACACCATTCTGCTTGATAGTGTTGGTGTATTGAAGGAACCCAGCAAAATGATCATCAGGGCTCTCATTTGAATACCCTCCAAACTGACTCGATTGCACCATCTGAATGAGTGCCGGTTTAAGCTCAAAATTGTTGGCTTGTATAGCTAGCCTAACAATGGGCAGTTCCTGAATCCTAGGAATAAAGAAATCTCTAAGTGCTCGTTGAACACCCTGAATCTAGCGATTATCCTCATTCGCCATCTCTTCTACTTGTTCTCTTTGCATGTTGTCTCTTCTAATCTGATGTAGAGTACGCTCAATCTCAATATCGAATGGTAGGAGATCATGACTCCTACTCCTGCACATTTAACACCTGCAAAGAGACCAAAAGCCAAGAAAAACGTAAAATTGCACCTAGACTACCAACAGAACTATGAAATCTAATATCTATTAGTTCCCCGGCAACGGCGCCAAAAACTTGATACGCTCAAAAAAATAAAAGCGCAATAGCAGCAAGTGCATTGGTCGTATCAAGTAATAGAGTGGTGAAAAGTAAGGTTGTCGATTACTCGAGGAACCAATAGAGTACTAGACCTATGGCAATTCTTATCAATATCTAGGTGATTAAAAAGGGGTTTTGAAATGTCTAAGCTAAAAATTTAACTTAAAGCAAACAAGGAGAATTTTATGAAGAATCTATCAATTATGAACAAGGGAAATTAGAATTCACCATAGATTCGTTAATCAAACTGTTATCACGTTATATTAACTAGTGGTTATAAGGTTATTCAAGTGAGTTTAGAAAATCCTTTTTAGGGAAGTTAACCTTAAATCAATTAGTCGGCTTCCGTGTCTCCAATTAACCAAGGAATCAAAATTATGTTCATATACCTCCCGATGCTACAAACAACTAATGCCCTAAATCAATTAACCCTAATCCCTTAGTGACTAATTAACAAGAAACATTGCATTGCGTCCTCCATAAACTCTAATTAAACCAATTATCGCAACTCCCATATTGACAATCAGTCTAATTAAGAATTCTTAACAAATCCTAATCAACTCCCGTATCAAAAGGATTTCTAACAATTATAATCAAAGTCCAATTATAATTGAAATCATGAATAATCCTAATAATTCCTAATCATATAACATGGTTACAATTATCCTTTTAACATTCTAGGGTCTCATCCAATTTCCCAAGGAAAAGACTTAGCAATTCATGGAGATAAAGACATGATTATGATTCAAGGAGATTCGTGCAAAAGAAATCACATTCAATAGTTGGATCAAATACTTGAATTGCATATAAGAGATAAAGTTCAGAAATCACCAATTCAACAATACAAATAAAACCTTAATTGCAAGGAACTCCATAAATCCTTCACAAAGGATGATAATCTCCACTAAGACCACAAAGTTTTCTCCAAGATTTGATCTCCACAATTCTTCCTTAAAACTAGGTTAAAACTACTTTAAGAAAAAGAAAAATTGACCAAAGATCCCCTACAAATCGACCTAGGACCTATATATATGCAAGGGGAGGCGAAGAGATGCAATTAAAACAAGACCATCTCGAGGTCGGCCAAAGGCCAGCAGCCTTCATTTAAGCCGGCCATAAAGGCCGGCGGTGTTGCATGGAAAGCTGGCCATAAGGGCCAACGGCTTTGAATGTCATTTTGCCGACCTAAATGGCCAACGGAGCTCTAAAGTAGGTTGGCCTTTTAAAGGCCGGCAACCTTGATTTTTCCTTTGCCATCCTTCAATTTTTTTCATGCTTCAATTTGTATGCAATCTCTCCAAATTGATTAAGCTTTGAACTCAAAGTCCTCCAACATCTGAAATGTAAAAATAAACATGATTAAGTACCATTTCCTTGTGATTTCTCTAAAATTAATAATGAATACTTACAAATTGCTTAATGAATTATGAGTAAAATATGCCTTTATCACTTGCCCTTGGTACGGGCCATGCTCCATCTATAGGAAATAGAGCCTGTGGCTTTCTTCATCGGGCCACATAAGATTACTCCTACCCTGGAAGAGTACACCCAACTGCTACAGGCTCCAGCACTAACCAACGAGGTGTATGTACCGGATCTTGAGGCCGGGCCAGCCGGTATCTTTAGCAGACTCCTGGGTATCCGCAAAATAGCAATCAACAAGGCCTTAGCAGACTGTAACTGATACTGCATATGGATGGATGAGTTGGAAGCCTGGTTCATCACTCAAGAAGATAATGGGGACAGGAAAGACATATTGTGTGGGGACCCCAAGACTTATAGACAAAGAAGAGTGAGTGCTTTCATCCTGACAGCCTTCGCCACCATACTCTTCCCCACCAGAACTTTCTATGTCCACTACCGAGTCGTAGAACTAGTGGCCCAATTCCTGGAAGGAAAATCTTACATCCCGGCTCTATTTGCTGAACAAATCCGAAACTTAAACTTCGTCAAGAAAAAAGGCCACGGGATCCTCTACTCAAATACCAACCTTATCCTGATATGGTTTATAAGCCACCTCAAGTGTTTTGGGGTGAACATGGTTCGAAAAACCTTGGCTCAACAAGTAGATCTCGTGGACTCATGCATAGAGAAGATAAAGTTGCCCGACGACCTTACCAGCCATAGTTGGGTAGAATTGCTTAAAAGTTTCAGTGCCGATGACATATTGTGGACAGTCAGATGGAGTTGCTACAACAAAGTTATCTTAACCTGCAGTAACTTTCAAGTTGTGCCTCTAATCAGTATCAGCGGATGTATAGGTTATCATCCCAACTTAGTGGTCTGCCAGTTCGATACTATTCAAGACATAGTTTATCGGCCCTCGCTGGAAACAGTCACATTTGAATACCAAGATCCGAACTTATTAGTAGTTGTGAAATTTGCTAAGTTGGCAGAGGTCAAAGCACTTTGGGAAGCCCGAATCGAGAGCCCGAATGTAGACCTCGGAGAGCTGGATGGTGAAGTGGGCAAACATCGAGCCACCAGGGAGTTCGTGATCTACCAGCTATATCAGACGGGGGAAAGAGCATACCGGGTCTCAGATGTCACCTAACATAAGCCAGACAAGGTAAACCCGGAGCTGGAAATCTACCTAGAGCAGGTCAGGGCCCGGATGGAAGTATATTTTGAGGCTGCAGATTATAAAAAGATATTTGGAAGGGCAGATTCAAGGAATCCGATCAAAGAAACAAAGCCTTGGAAGCTCAGCTGGAGAAGACCCAAGCTAGAGTCAAGGAATTAGACGCCGTCATCAATGGGAAACCTGAGTCTACGTAGCAGAAGACCAAAAAAGCTAGGAAATAGATTATTATTGTACTCTTTCATTTTTTTTTTTCAAGTATCGAACTCCAAATTTTCCAATATTAATAAAAACAAAGTTTCAGTATTATGTCATCAATCAATTGTTAGCCCCTTTATTTCAGCATTCGTGTGACACATGCATCACATTTTCATGCATACATCATACTAAAAAGAAAAAAAATGCGCGCTAGGTATCAAAATAGCTCCCAAACAACCGAACCCTCCCAGAATCCCGATTTGCTCATGTTCAAGAAACCAAATGGCAAATAGTGGCGACAACCGCAACAACGCAAGTGCTGACACTGCTTCAAACTCTAGGATCGTATCCTTGGAACAAACGGTCCAGTAGCTAGCTGCACAAGTCCACCTCCTGACTGAAAGCATTGGCCTCCTTCACACTACCCAGCCGACTTAAGAAGAACATTCAAGGGCCAGAAAAGGGAAGGCAGTGGAGGGGCAGCCTCCAGAATATGAGGAAATCAATTCCCACCTCAACTCGGCCTTTGAATATGAGCCGAAAGTCAACCATGGTCCAACCTCTGATGACTTGAAGAAGGAGATGGAGGAGAGACAGAAAGAGATGGAAAAGAGACTCTTCCAACAGCTGGTTGACAAAATGAAAACAATAGAGGGGCATGACGGTTTCGAACAAGCCGGGATCACCAGCTTACCAGCATATGGGGAGGAGGTATACCCCGATAAATTCAAGACCCCAGAATTCAAAAAGTATGACGGTACTGGATGCCCCAAGATGCACACAAGGCTGTACGCCAGGAAGATGAGCAAGTATGCTCAATATGACCAACTGATGATCCAGACCTTCTAGGATAGCCTTATAGGTCCTGCGTTAGTCTGGTATGCCCACCTGGATTTCAATCAAGTCAACACCTAGGAAAGGCTTGCCTGGGATTTTTATGACCAATATAAGTTCAACATCGAAGTCGCCCCCTCAGTGATTGATCTAGGGAGTCTTCGAAAGAGACACGCTGAGTCTTTCAAAGAGTATGCTCAGCGATGGAGAGCTCAAGTTGCCAGGGTAGCAACCCCAATTTCTGAGAAAGAGTTGACACCTATATTCGTCAACACTCTGGACAAGACCTACTTCTCACATCTAGCGGGCCAGACATCATCCAGTTTTGCAGAAGTAGTGGCTACAGGGTGCCAGATTGAAAGCACCATCACAACAGGCAAACTCCAAACAATGGATCCTCCCAGGGTCACATCATCACAAAGGCCCTTAGGAGGTAACAGAGCCAAGGAGTCTACCGTCAGCACAATCAACTCCAGTAAAGCAAACAAGGTTGGAACTCATGTGACATTCCAGACTGCGAGTGCCCCAGCCCAGCACTCTACGGCAAATCACACCCAGGCTGCCAGAGTCCCGAGACAGTTCACCCCAATTTCGATCCCGCTCAGCCAAGTCTTTGCTCGGCTGCGGGCGGATAACTTGATCAGTTTCAAAATCCCAAACGACCGGTATAAACCCAGAAACTTCGACTCAAGCCTCAAATGTGACTATCATATGGGCTAAGAGGGTCATTCCACAAACAGATGCTGGAGGCTCCGAAACAAAATCCAGGATCTGATCGACGCCGGGATTGTGCAGCTGGAATTTGTTAACACCCCAGCACCCAATGTCAACACCAATCCACTGCCTAATCATAAGCCCACCGTCAATATGATTACGTCCGAAGAGTCGGCTCCCAAAGAATCCTCCAAGCAAAAGGCGATGGACCAACAGAAAAGGCATTATCGTCAAGCTTTAGAGAAAACCCCCAAGTCACATATCAAAAAGAGATGGTCAACTGGAGACCCAACAGTCGGCACCTTAGGAGAATCGCACGGGAGATTTGAGTACCTGGTGAACTATTCTTATACCCCAATTGTGTATGGGCCGCTTAGTGGATGGGGGCCCGAGTTTGAGAAAGAGGACAACCAGCTAAAGTAAGGGGAGAAGTCTATGAACATGATCAATTCAAATCAAAAGCCAAGAGTCATAAAATGCTATGAAGGACAGTTAACCGAGATACAAATCCCGAAGAAGAGATATGTGTTCAATGTCCCAATACCTACAGAGAGGTATAAGGTCGCACCGTTTGACTATCAGACCCTCGAGCAAGAGTGACCCCCTATGGTGGGAGGAATCACCTGCTCTGGGAGGGTCTATGACCCAAAATATAAAATCCCAACTGAAGAGCCCAACACGAAGACAGGAGGGGAAGAAGAAGAGGGGCTCGCTACATTTACAAAAATAGTTAAGGCGAGTGAATATAAGATCATGGAACAACTAAACAAGGTTCCAGCCCAAATATCACTCATGGGCCTCCTTACAACCTCCGAGCCCCATAAGGAAGCACTCTTCAGAGTGCTCAAACAGATCCAAGTACCAGAAGGCATCGCTATAAACAAAATAAGTCACGTGGTGGATTCTATTTTCACCATGGACTAGATATCTTTCTCCCCCGAAGAGCTAGGAGAAGATGGAGACCAACATACAAAACCACTAATTGTCTCCCGAGTACTCATCGACAACGGGTCGTCCCTCAATGTGTGCCCATTGGCTACCCTCAACTTATTAGGGGTCAATTCAAGCAATATTAAACCTAGCTCAATGGTGGTCAGGGCTTTTGACGGGTCAAAAAGAGACATAGTAGGGGAGATAAACTTGCCGGTGGAGATTAGCCCACAAGTGTTCTACATATCCTTTCAAGTCCTCGACATCCCAAGATCTTTCAACCTACTTTTGGGAAGGCCCTGGATACATACCGCTGGAGCCATACCCTCCAGTCTCCATCAGAGGGTTAAATTCATTGCAAATGGGCAAATAGTCACTATGCTGGGCGAGCAGGATTATGCCATCTATAAAGAAACCGCCATACCATACATTGGGGTGATGGTTCCGAAGACCTTGGTCTCCAGATATTCAACGAGGTGAATGTGGTAACTAGCAAGGAAGGCCATCAGTTTAAGGAAGGGCAGTAAAGGACGTTTGGACTAGGGTACGTTCCTACAACCCAGGAAGAAGCACAAGCCAGAGGTGTCAGAGGCAGGAAGAAAGAGAAGCCAAGCAACACCTAGATGCGCATTCCACCCCTCCAACAATCATTCAGACAAGTAACTACCATTCAAGAGCCAAGGATAAGCGAAGATGGCATCAGCAATGGGAGCCCAACCCCTCGCATGTCCAAACAGCATCCAGCTCTCGATAATTGGTTCTGTTATCCTATTGATAGCTCTAGGTCAGCTCAAGGATAGGGAACGATTGTTAAATGATTTTTATTGAGACTTCTTTACATAATTCGATAAATTATAGTTTGTCTTACTTATATATATCTGCTTTCATTTTACTTCACCCAGATCTCCTACCATCGAACATCAGGGACATTTCACGTAGGTAGAAATAAAAACGCTGATATCATACCCAATGCTGCTGGGTCAGTTGTTGGAGGCGATATCCTTGACCACGAAATAATACAAGAAAATTAGCAAAAACATGAACAAAGCGGAATTTCAATCGACGAGCCGGTGGAGACAGTAAATCTAAGAAGCATTGAGAAACCTAAACCTCAAGATTAGGGCCAATTTAAGTGCCGAGCAAAAACGTGAGATGACCGAGTTGTTAACTGAATATGCGAATGTGTTCGCCTGGTCATATAGTGACATGTTAGGACTAGACCCATCAATGGTGGTTCATAGGCTTCCCACAAGGGAAGATGTCAAACCTAAAAAACAGAAATTGAGAAGATTTAGGCCTGACATCTTACTAAAGATCAAAGAGGAAGTCAAGAAACTGCTAGAAGTAGGGTTCATCGAAGTGTCTGATTACTCAGAATGGGTAGCGAATATAGTCCCCGTTATGAAAAAGAATGGAAAAGTACGCGTATGCGTAGACTTCCGAGACTTAAACCAAGCTACGCCAAAGGAGAACTTCCCCCTACCTCACATTGATGTTCTAGTGGACAACACTGCAGGAAACCATCTTTTCTCATTTATGGATGGTTTCTCAGGATATAATAAAATAAAAATGGCTGAAGAAGATAAAACCAAGACGACTTTCATCACAACATGGGGAACTTTCTGTTATAAAGTCATGCCCTTCGGCCTGAAAAACGTTGGGGTAACATATCAGAGAGCTATGGTCGTGATACTTCATGACATGATGCATCGAGAAGTCAAAGTATATGTCGACGATATGATAGCTAAGTCTAAAGAAGAAGAGAGCCATACAGATATCCTGAGAAAGTTGTTTAAGTGATTGAGAAAGTTCCAACCCAAGTTGAATCCGGAGAAGTGCACTTTTGGGGTTACAATGGGCAAGTTGTTAGAGATTGTCATAAGTCGGGAAGGCATTAAAATCGACCCTAACAAAGTAAAATCTATACTAAAGCTACCTTCCCTACGTACTGTCAAAGAAGTAAGAGGTTTGCTGGGAAGGTTAAATTACATAGCTCATTTTATCTCACAGCTCATAGATAAGTGCCGGCCACTATTCCGTCTGTTGAAAAAGAATGCCGCAGTAGAATGGGACAACGAATGCGAAGAAGCATTCAGGACGATCAAAGACTATCTCATAAAACCTCTAGTCTTGATAGTCCCGAAGCAAGGGAAGCCTTTATTCTTATACCTCACGATACTCCTTGAGTCCATGGGATGCGTGTTGGGGCAAAAAGATGAAGAGGGAAAAAAGCGTTCCATATATTACTTAAGCAAAAAATTCACAGACGGGGAACAGAGGTATTCAGAAGTAGAGAGGACTTGATGTGCTCTGATTTGGGTCATGCACTGATTGAGGCAATATACCCTTTACTATCATATTGAGCTGCTAACAAGACATGATCCTTTAAAGTACTTGGCAGAGAAACCCATTTTGATAGGGAGAATCTCCAAATGGCAAATGCTCTTATCAGAGTTTGATATCACATACACAAATCAAAACTCGACGAAAGGGTAATCTTTAGTAGACTAATTGGTAGAACACCCTGTCGAGGGAAATTCCCAAAAGCCACAAGTTCAATTCCTTGATGAAAATATATTAACAGTGGAAGGTACACCAGTAGAGGATTGTGGGATAGAGCGAAATCCTAAGTGGAAGATGTTCTTCGACGGAGCTGCCAATGTATTCGGTTGTAGGATCGGGGCAGTGTTGATATCCCCAGATGGCACACAATTCCCTTCCGCAACAAGACTCACATTTCCATATACCAATAACATCGCAGAATATGAAGCATGCATCCTCGACCTCAAAATGGCTTGCCACATGGAAATCCACGAATTAGAAATATATGGAGATTCATCACTTATCATATTACAGACAAGAGGGGAATATAAGACTAAAGACCCCAAACTGGTACCATACCATCAACATTTGATAGAGCTAATAGAAGAATTCAAGGCAATCACTTTCACATACATCCCAAGAACTCAGAATCAGTTTGCAGATGCACTCGCCACACTAGCATCTATGATCCAGATAACAGGGGGAGCCGAAGTCCAACCATTGAAAATAGACATCGAAAATCGGCCCGCCTACTGTCTAGCAATTGAAAGAACACAAGATGACAAGCCCTGGTATCACGACATTAAAAATTTTCTCCAAGAAAGCAAATACCCTGAAATGGCTAGCAAGAATGACCAAAGAACACTCAGAAGGTTAGCAAGTCATTTTTTATTAAGTGGGTCTGTGCTTTACAAAAGATCGTCTGATACCACCTTGCTAACATGTGTTGATAAAAATGAAGCATGTGAACTGATGAAAGAAGTACATGAAGGGGTATGTGGACCTCATATGAACGGCTACATGTTGGCCCGAAAAATCATGAGATTAGGATACTATTGGCTAACCATGGAATCAGATTGCATCAAATATGTCAACTACTGTCATCTGTGTCAAGTGTACGCAAATCGGATAAATGCTCCGCCCAACGAGTTGCACTCATTGTTAGCACCATAGCCTTTCTCCATGTGGGGAATCGACATAATAGGCCCAATCACTCCGACAGCATCTAATGGCCACAGGTTCATATTGGTAGCAATTGATTACTTCACTAAATGGGTAGAAGCTTCATCATATGCCAATGTCACCAAAGGGGTAATAGTTCGATTCTTGAAAAGGGACATAATAGCTCGATACGGAGTTCATGAGTCAATCATCACCGACAACGATACCAATCTTAACAACAAATCAATGACAGGTTTATGTCAACAATTCCACATAAACCATAGAAATTCAACTCCCTACCAACCTTAGATGAACGGGGCAGTAGAAGCAACCAACAAGAATATCAAAAAGATCATCGAAAAAATGACAACTACTTACAAAGATTGGCATGAAATGTTGTCGTTTGCCCTCATGGCTTATAGGACCTCAATTAGAAAATCTACTGGAGCTACCCCATATTCATTGGTATATGGCACTGAGGCAGTCTTGCCAGTCGAGGTCGAAATACCATCATTCAGAATTCTGTCAGAAACTCAGTTAACTAAATCAGATTGGGTGAAGAAGAGACTTGATCAACTAAATTTGATTGATGAAAAAAGACTCACTGCATTGTGTCACGGCCAGTGTTACCAACAAAGGATGGCCCGAGCATTTAACAAGAAAATGAGGCCTCAATGCTTCAGAGAAGGAGATCTGGTGCTAAAGAAAGTTCTCCCGAATGCTTAAGATTCTAGAGGAAAATTTACCCCAAATTATGAGGGACCATATGTAGTGAAGAAGGTATTGTCAGGAGGTGCTCTGATATTGACTCAAATGAACGGTCCAGAATTGAGAGACCCCATTAATACAGATGCTGTTAAGATGTACTATCCTTAGGTAAGGGAATTGAAATTTTGCCAATGTTTATGAAAGCCAATATTCAATACAAATTTCGTTGAGTCCAGTTTTCATTTTTTACAAGCAAAGTTAATGCCTCTGAATGGTCAATAATTCCAACCAATTCTCATTACAACAAACATTCCTAAACACATTACCCGTCACTTCACTAATGAATGATAAACATTGAAATGATAATGAATCTCAATAAATTTTGTGATACAATTCTACCTACTTTTGAGCATTAAAACCTAGTGCATTAGTAGGATAACACTACCGTCAAAAGAGCCATGAGCACAAGAAAGGAAGCACATCAAGATCTTCAGCCTTGTGTTAAAGCAAGAGTAAGCGAAGCAAGAGCAAACCAGCACGAAGGTTCGGTTGCTTGGTTGCTATCCACAATAAATTGGCAAACATATTAAAATAAATAACTATCATCCGCATATCATGAAAACATCAAATCATTTAGCTCAGTCAGTAAAAGCATGTTCAAAAGCATAAGGTTAGTGAGCCCACATTGGGGCACTTCCCTAAACATCCTCTCGTAGGGTCAGCACATTAAGGCACCTTTCGAGACATGTATTCCTACCATAGGTTAGTCAACCCACAATGGGGCACTTGCCTAAACATCCTCTCATAGGGTCAGCCTATAAGGGCACCTTTTTGAGACGTTTCTCCCTACCGTAGGTTAGTCAGCCCACAATGGGGCACTTTCCTAAATATCTCATCTCAAGGTCAACCTGTAAGGGTACCTTTCAAAACATTTCTTTCCCAGGGTCACGGGTCTAAGAAGACGCTTCCCACACTATAGATTAGTCAGCCCACAATGGGGCACTTCCCTAAATATCTCTTCCTAAGGTCAGCCTGTAGGGGTACCTTTCGACAAATTTCTCCCCTAAGGTCGCGAGTCTAAGAAGACGCTTCCCACCATAGGTTAGTCAGCCCACAATGGGGCACTTTCCCAAACATCCCGTCAAAAACATCAACCCATAATGGGGCACTTTCCTAAATACCTCTCCTAGGGGTCAGCCCATAAAGGCACCTTTTTGAGACGTTTCTTCCTACTATAGGTTAGTTAGCCCACAATGGGGCACTTCCCTAAATGATGGGGATCAGCTAGCATCAAGAGTTCAAGAGTCAAAGTCCAATGACCCGTTACATGGTATTGGAGGTCCAATGACAAGAGCCAGAGCTAAGCGGATGAGAGAAGCTTTGCAAGGATTAGTGATGGAGCTGCAAGAGAAGGAACCAGAAGGAATGAAGGAATCAATAGGATCATACACGGCCTCTATACACGGCCGTGTATCACGACCGTGTATACTTACACGGCCTAACAGCACGGCCAGTGGCACAACCGTGTGTCCCAGCTGTGTGTCCCAATCGAAATTTCACAGATGAATACACGGCCAAAAGGCACGGTCGTGTATGAAACCGTATACTGTGCTCATCATATACACAGACACATACACGGCCTAGAGGCACAGCCGTGTATGAGACCGTGTACTTTGTTCGTCGCATGCCCAACATCATACACGGCTTGGAGACACGGCCGTGTATGGATGCCGTGTACTACGCGTGTATTTTATTATTTCTTAGTATAAATACCCTCTTGTCAGATACGCTAGGGTCAGATTATTACGGATTTTTTTCATTATTGAATACACCTTTTGAGAGCTCTCTCTCTCTTGTTCTTTGCAAAAGAACTCTTTTCGATTTCTTCAATCTAAACGCTTGGGGAAGTCATCTTGATAACTTAGGTTTCAATCAACAGGTGTGGTTGGGGTCTAATTCCGTTCATCGCTTGTTCAAGACGATTCTTGGGAATCCGATTTCAAATCACGATCGACGGGTTCTAGGTTTAATATACCTAAGGTTCGCATCATTGGTATCAGAGCCTCGGCTTCTTGATTCAAGTAATTCTATCCTTTTCTATTATTTATCGTTGTCTTCAAAAAAAAAAAAAAAAATCGTCTGGAAATTCGTTTTATATATATCTTCAATTGTCTGGAAATTCGTCAGGAAATTGCTATTGTTCTGTTGCTGTTCTCGAATCCTCCTGAGCAAGGCAAATTCGTTGCCTTTTTTTTTTCCACTGCGGCCCACTGCAAATCGCAGACAAATTAGCTTAGGTTTAAAAAAAAAAAAAGAGAAGAAGAAGAAGAGAAATTCGTATCAAAAACAAAAAAAAAAGGAAGAAAACATTTCAGTAATCCAGTATCTATATTTATCGTCATTCGTGGGTATTCATTGTGTCCTTATTGGAGTCCTTGTCCGTGTTTCCCTTAATTGGCTGTTGAATTGGAACCGTTTGTTTAAAAAGTGAGTTGCCTTAGTGGTTTATGTTAAAGAAATTTTGATTGAGTTCTGATCAAAGAGCTTATAAGAGCGAGTTGTGAGGACTATCTATTTAGTGAACGAAACACGAGTGAATTCACATCTTTGAGTGTAAACAGGTGAGGGAGAGAAGTGTGAGGTTTATTTATTTATTTTATTTTTTGTGTTATTTCTAACCCTTTTGTTGCAGCAATATGTCTGATCAAAGTCCTACTAATGGAGAGAAGGGAGGCGTAGATAAGAAATTGATTGTTTGAGGCATTATTCGGTGAGATGAGAAAAATGCTGAGTGCTGAAATAGAGCAAGTTCATGAGAGTTGGATAAGATGGAGCAGAGTAGGGAACCGTCAGGTAGTAATGTTGTAGGGAGAAGAACTAATAGGCATTCAAGAGGTGGAGTGAGTATAGAAGAGAATGAGGATACTGATTCAGGGGAATATGGTTTCATGAGGGAGAGAAGAGACACCCAACGGCGAGATGGTAATTAGGGTAGTATTAAGATGAAGATACCTTCCTTTCAAGGGAAGAATGATCCAGAGCTGTATTTGGAGTCGGAGAGAAAAGTGGACCATGTATTTGATTGCCATAATTACAGTGAGGAGAAGAAGATAAAGTTAGCTGCAATTGAATTTTTTGATTATGCTAGTGTATGATGGGATCAGCTGGTGCGTAATAGGAGAAGGTATGGTGAGAGGCCTGTTGGCACTTGGAATGAGATGAAAACAATTATGCGGAAGAGGTTATCCCTAGTCATTATTATAGGGATTTGCATAGGAAATTACAAGGGTTGACACAAGGGTCCAAAAGTGTAGAGGACTATTATAAGGAGATGGAGATAGCTAAGATTAGAGCTAACGTGGATGAGGAAGATGAGGCTACAATGGCTAGATTCCTCAATGGGTTGAATCGGGAGATCGCTGATGTGGTAGACTTACAACATTATGTGGATATTGAGGAATTGCTGCATAAGGTGATCAAGGTAGAGAAGCAGTTGAAGTATAAGGGGAATTCTAAATCATGGAGCGACTTCTAACTCTTCTGGAAGTCAAATTGGAAGAAGAACACTGTGGACTCAAAACCAAAAGAGGATGCGAAGGCCAAAAGTTCAGTTACTTCCTTTAAAGGTAAATCTGACACTAAACCATTCACTAGAACTCGTGATGTCAAACGTTTCAGGTGTCAGGGGTTTGGACATATTGCATCTCAATGTCCAAATCAAAGGACCATGATCATTCGGATAATGGAGATTGTGGAGAGTATTAGTTCCAGTGATGACGACGTGCCACCATTGGAGGATTGTAGTGATGTGGATGTTGAGGGACCCGTGAGTGGGGAATTGCTAGTTACTAGGCGAGTCCTTAGTACTCAGCCTAAGGATGATGGTGAAGGGGTTCAGTGTGAGCATATTTTTCAACACCCGGTGTCATGTGCAGAAGAAGGTTTGCAGCTTGATCATTGATAGTGGTAGCTGTACTAACATTGCTAGTACCTTATTGGTTGATAAGTTGAGGTTAAAAACTTCGAAGCATCAGAAACCATACCGGTTATAGTGGTTGAATGAGTGTGGGGAAGTGAAGGTGACCAGGCAGGTCCTTATTTCATTTCTATTGGGAGTTATCATGATGAGGTGATGTGTGATGTAGTTCCCATGCAGGCTAGTCACATATTGTTGGGGCGACCATGGCAGTTCGATTGGAGGGTAATGTATGATGGATACAAGAACCATTACTCTTTTGTTTTAAACAAGAGAAATGTGGTTCTAACTCCCCAGAAACCATGGGAGGCTTGTGAGGACCAAGTGAGGCTAGCAAAAGAGTTTTAGAGAGAAACACTTGAGTGGACAAGAAAAGAGTGAAAAAGAGAGAAAGAGTGAGGGGGCAAACACTTGTGAGCCAAGAGAGTGAAGGTTAACACACTGATTTGGGAGAAAAATTTTCAGGAGGAGTGGGGTTGCAAGAAAAAGTGAGGTTAAGAGTGCAATAGTGGCCGGGAAAAAAACTACTTGTACTATGTACAAGGATTTTTTATTTTACTACTACTAACCTTAACTTTCTTTCCCAAGTGGGGTTGTGTCTCTTTTGCAGGAATATGTGGACTCGTTTCCTGAGGAGGTCCAAAGGGATTGCCTCCAATAAAGAGAATTGGCACCAGATTGACTTATCCCGGGGTGTTTCCTTTCCCTTTAATCGGCCGCTTTATCGGGCCAATCCAGAGGAAATAAGGAGATCCAAAGGCTGGTTGATGATCTAGTAGAAAAGGGGTTTGTGAGAGAAAGCTCAGCCCATCCCTCAGTTCCTGTCACCCGGGTTTTTCCCCCAAGAAGGATGGAAACATGGCGGTTGTGTTTTGACTGTCGAGCAATCAACAAGATCACAGTTAGTATAGACACCCTATTTTTTAGACTTGATGATATGCTTGATGAGTTGCATGGTGCCTGTTTGTTTTCCAAAATTTGGATTTAAGAATGGTTATTACCAAATTGCTTTGAAAGAGGGAGTGAGTGGAAAACGGCTTTTTAAAACTAAAATGGTTTTAAAATGAGTGGGGGGGAATGCCTTTTGGATTAAAAAAATGTGCCTAGCACATTTTGAGGTTGATGAATCATGTTCTTCGCGTTTTCATTGGAAAATTTTTGTTGTTGTCTATTTAAAGATATCTAGTTTAAGCACAAACTTTAAATGAACATTTCAGCATTTACAAAGTGTGTTTACTTTTTTGCGAGAAAAACAAGTTGTATGCAAACTTGAAGAAGTGCACCTTTTGTATGGAATCTGTGGTTTTTTTTGGGATTTGTTGTAGGTGCAAATGGGATTACTATGGTGAAGAAAAGTAAAGGCAAACAGGAGTGGCCAAACACCTAGGAACGCCGGTGAGGTCAGAAGCTTTCAGGGAAATTAGCAATTTTTTATAGGAGGTTTTGTTAGGGACTTTAGTCTATTGCTGCTCCTTAAATGATCTTGTTAGAAGAATGCTGGTTTAGGTGGACTAAAGTGCTTTGGGGGAGGCTTTTAATGCGTTTGAAAGGTAAGAGATAATGCCCCTTTACTTATTCTACCTAATTTGAGAAGTTTTTGAGAATTGAATGGATGCTTCGGGAAAAGGTATCGGTGGTGTTTTGATGCGGGAACCCAAAAACCCAATCGCTTACTTTAGCGAAAAAACTCAATGGCGCTGCATTAAATTACCCAGTCAATGACAAGAGTTATATGCTTTGGTGAGGACCTTGCAAACTTGGAAAACTTTTACCTATGGCCAAAGGGGAGTTCATCATTCATTCCGACATGAGAGTTTTGAAAGTTTCTGAAGACTCAAGGTTAAGTTGAACAAGAGGCATGCAAAGTGGTTTAGAGTTCATTGGGGGACATTCCCGTATGTGATTAAATACAAGAAAGGGGGAAAAGAGAATGTGGTGGTTGATGCCCCTTTCTCGAAGGAATTGCATGCTCGGGTTTTGGCTAACATTGAGAAGAAGAATGAGCATTTTTTTTGCTGCCAGGCCAATTTAAGGGTCATGTGAAAGTTGTCTTTATCTAGGATTGAGTGTGGGTCACTGAAATGGAGGCGCTCTATTCCGAACAGCGAAAATCTAAGTTGCACCCTAGGGGAGATGGGGCCATTCCATTGTGTTGGAACGCATCAATGATAACGCTTACAAGATTGACTTACCAAGTCACTATGGTAATGTAAGCATAACTTTTAATGTTTTCTGACTTACTCTATATATGATGCAGGTGATTCGAGGACGAATCTTTTCGAGGAAGGAGGGAATGATGGGGATCAAGCTAGCATCAAGAGTTTAAGAGTCAAAGTCCAATGACCCGTTACATGGTATTGGAGTCCAATGACAAGAGCCAGAGCTAAGCGGATGAGAGAAGCTTTGCAAGTATTAGTGATGGAGCTGCAAGAGAAGGAACCGGAAGGAATGAAGGAATCAATAGGATCATAACACGGCCTCTATACACGGCCGTGTATCCGACCGTGTATACTTACACAGCCTAACAGCACGGCCAGCGGCACAACCGTGGTCCCAGTCTTGTGTCCCAATCGAAATTTCACAGATGATACACGGCCAAAAGGCATCGGTCGTGTATGAAACCGTGTACTGTGCTCGTCATATACACAGACACATACACGGCCTAGAGGCACAGCCGTGTATGAGACCGTTGTACTTTGTTCATTGCATGCCCAGCATCATACATGGCTTGGAGACACGGCCGTGTATGGAGGCCTTGTACTACGCGTGTATTTATTATATCTTAGTATAAATACCCTCTTGTCAGATACGCTAGGGTCAGGTTACTACGGATTTTTTCATTATTGAATACACCTTTTGAGAGCTCTCTCTTCTTGTTCTTTGCAAAAGAACTCTTTTCGATTTCTTCAATCTAAACGCTTGGGGAAGTCATCTTGATAACTTAGGTTTCAATCAACAGGTGTGGTTGGGGTCTAGTTCCGTTCATCGCTTGTTCAAGACGATTTTTGGGAATCCGATTTCAAATCACGATCGACGGGTTCTAGGTTTAATATACCTAGGGTTCGCATCACTAAATATCTCTTCTCAAGGTCAGCCAATAGGGGTACCTTTCAAAACATTTCCTCCCCAGGGTCGCGAGTCTAAGAAGATGCTTCCCACCAAAGGTTAGTCAGCCTACATTGGGGCACTTCCCTAAACATTCTCTCTTAGGGTTAGCCCATAAGGGCACTTTTTGAGACGTTTTTTCCCTATAGGTTAGTCACCCACAATGGAGCACTTTCCTAAACATCTCTTCCTAAGGTCAGCCTTTGAAACATTTCTTCCCCAGGGTCATGAGTCTAAGAAGACACTTCCCACCATAGGTTAGTCAGCCCACAATGGGGCACTTTCCCAACGTCCTTTCAAAATGCCAACCCATAGGGTCACCTTCTAGGGCATGCCCTCTCGCTATAGGTTAGTTAGCCCGCGAAGGGGCATTTTCCTAGACACCCTTTCTTGAAGTTAGCTCACAGGAGTACTTTTTGAAGCTATCGATTAGTTAGCTCATAGGAGCACTTTTCAAATCAATCAGTTAGCTCAGACGAGCACTTTTTGAACCCATCGATTAGTTAGCTTAAAAGAAGCACTTTTCGAATCCATCGATTAGTTAGCTTAGAGGAGCACTCTTCGGATCTATCAATTAGTCAGCTCATAAGAGCACTTTCCAAATTTGTCATTAAACGATTAGTCATCTCATAAGAGCACTCTTCAACGGTATTTCTCCTCAAACAGTCGCTAGTCTAGCTAGATGCTTTTGTTGATAGGTAGCCAGCTCATAAGAGCGCTTCCTAAAACAATCTTCTCTTCAAGGTTGCTAGTCCGATAAGACGCTTCCTATCATCAGCTATTCCACTTACAATAACACACTCCTAAACAATCCTTGAGATGTTTCCTATCGCTAATTAGTTAGCCCATAAAGCACTTTTTGGGATGATACATTACTCCATGATTGCTAAGTTGCTTAAGACCATTCCCTAAGCAATACCAACCATCATGAAATACTCGTGGGATTATTAGCTCGTGGAGCATTTTCCAACTAGAGACCCAATTCTGGATAACCAGCCAAATCAAGGCGTTATCCATTCAATCAAGAGGCCAAAAATGGCATCTTTCTTGTCTTTTTAGTTAAGTTTTGCAAACTTTACTACAAAGAGGGGGGGCTTTAAACACTCCATTTTTTCCCCTAATGATCAATAATAATCAACAATAAATAATTACCATTTTCTCCAATTTTTTTCTATTTTTTCTCCAATTTAGCAAAAATAGGAAAAATATTCAAAAAATTAAATAAATAGGAAAAATACATCCATTTTGAAAAATAATTGCAGAAATGGCAATAAAAAGGATTAAACAATTTTTACAATTTTTGGAATTTCAAAAAATACAAAAGTAATAGAAAATTGCATCGCATATATACAATTTGCGTAATATAAAAAAACCAAGATCTGGGCCAGTTCAGCTGGCTCGTGTATGCGCCTGGAACGTGTGAGAGAGCCTAAGGTCCCGAGTTCGAATCCCCCCACGTGCGCTCGAAAATTTTTCTTTCATTTCCCTAGGAGCTGCCACATGGTAGCATGTGATTGGCTGAGAGAAGACACGTGCCTCACACGTGATCGTCTTCTTCCTCGAGCCCAGCCGGAGAAAAATCCGGCAGAAGTCCGACGAGGCCAAAAATGCTGGATTTCTTCAAATCTTTTTGGATTTCAATCAATCTAAAACCGAATTATCTAGATAAATCACAAGATTACAACGAATCAGCATCAAATTTGTTGGATAAAATCAAATCTAAAAAAACGAAAAAATTCAAATTTATTCAAATCAAGGATTTGAGCTTATTCGGAAGGGTTTTCGAGCGTCTATAAATAGGAATCGAAGGCAACAAGCAAAAGCATGGATCAAAAAGTGAGAAAAAGAGAGAAAAGAGAGAGAATCGAAGCCTCGTTGGAATTCTTCAACCCGCGACCGTCGATCGAGCTCGAAACCTCCACCTGGAGGCGATCTTGAAGAAAACCACCACCACAGTTGAGTTCCCCATCCCTTAAAAGCTTGGAAGCCGCCTTTAAACGTCGTAGAAAGCCGCCGGAACGTCGTTAACGAGCACTCCCAACTGCCGTGCCCAATCGACCCGCTTCGACCCGATCCGCGCACCGACCCGGATCCAAGTAAGTCTGATTTTTTGATTTTATTTTATTTATTTTTTCGAATTCCTTTAGTTATTTATTTGTTATTTAATTCAAAAAATAAAATATTAGAATTTAGTTTAGTTTTTTTTTAGGAATTAATTTAGGATGAATAATAATAAGAATAAATAATTATAATAAAAAATAATAAAAATGTGAAAATATATAAAGAAAATGATAAAAATATTAGAAAAAATAATAATAATAATTTAGATTTTAGAATAGGATAGATAAAAAATCTAGGAGAAATTTTTTCAATAAAAATAATAAATTATGAAAATAAATAAAAGTTAATAAAAATTATAAAAAATCAATAAAAATCATAAAAATTAACAAAAATTAACAAAAATCAATAAAAATTTATAATAATATAAATGGGCCGAAAAATAAAGAAATGAAATTTTTATCATTTAGAAAAATCATTTTCTTAAATAAATCCAAAATTGGTTTTTTCCTAAAATTGTAATATTTTTCAAGAAAATCAAATTATCAAGCTTAGGCTTAGATATTTTAGAAAAATACTAAGATGGTAAAACATAAATCAAAAGAAATTTATAATTAAAAATCACCAACACACTAACGTTTTTCAGGAAAAGCGAACTACGGCAAGTTTGATCCTGAATAGCAGGTACGTAGGCACCCATTTGGGGCAACCCTAAAAAGGAATAAAAATCATTTTTTCAGAATAGGTTATTCAAAAACAAAATAAAAAGATAACGAAAATAAAATAAAAGACATTTGGAAAAGGTTTAGATTTTAGGAGATTAGGGTGTTAACCTTAGGGTTTTAATAGGTTAGCTTTCGAACTCAGAAACTCTGGTTTTTTTCCCTTTCCTCTTTTCACAAAAAATGAGAAGAGGAAATCACGACGACTAGTGATCCAGATTAGGACTAATCTGCTCAATTAATCTTAATTCAATCTTTCCCAACAATAGTTGGGTGGCGACTCCAACATAAAATGAAATTCCTAACTCAAGTCGAGGATCTACATTAGATGAGCATAGGGTCTCGTATAGATCCGATTAGGAATGGAAAATAAAAAATTAGACTCGACACATATATAAGAACTTGTGTTGTCCGTGCACGCGTTGCGATAGAACTAATATAGAGTAGTGAAAGTACTCTTTGTGCCTTGATACATCATGTTTTAGGGTATTATTATTTATTTAATGTCAGCCAGTCACTTAATGTTAAAAATTCCTTGTTTTTTAAATTCTGATTTTTGTATTGATCTTTACCTTAAATTGGAATGTTAAATATTATAAAATTCTGATTTTTGCATTAATCTTTACCTTAAATTGGAATATTAAACTGTTATATCTTTTGAAATTTCTCATGTTAATTTTACTCTCAAATATTTATTGTATACTCTTTTGGATTTCATGTTTGTACCATATTATTATTTTTATCTTTATTTTATTTTTAATTTTTTTTATTAATTCTAGGACTTACGATTTGAAAATCTTTTATTTGCTAATATTATCAACTTTCTAAAAATTGATTATTAGTGTACTCTCGCTTTAAATAATTCTTTATGGTTTACGTGAATTTATTATCACTCACATTACTATTAATAAGATCACTACTATAAATTTATATACGAAAGAGTATTATTATTATTATTATTTTGGTGATTTTGGTATATGCTTTTATTATTTGGTATTCATTTGCTGATTTACTTTTAGCGTGTTACGTTAAACGTTTATGCATATAGATGTAGACCCCGGCATAATTATAGATCGGGATTCATTATTTCATATATATAACTACGATATGCATAGGTCCGTCTTAGTCATGGATTTATAAGTACTTTTACTAGCCTAAACAAGTAGATATTAAATTTCATAGCTTTTTAAAAAAGTACATTGTTGACTATAAAAATTAATATAATTTATATTAAAATATTTATATAGATATGTAGATTAAGCTAATGAGAAAACTTTGAAAACTTGACTATACACAGCTTTTAACATATGCCAACATATATAGAAATATATTTATTATGTAAGCTTACATAATTATATATGCTTTTGAAATTCCAATTAAAAGAGTATAATTATAGATTTTACATGTTACCTTATATAGAATGCGCAACTTATATTTCTATATTGGCTATACTTTTGGCATAACATGTCAATTGTCACTCGAAGTGATAATTAACCATCTATCAATCAACCATGAACAAATACTAAACTAAACTTCATCATTGTAAAGACGCTTATAATCCTGGAAACTAGCAAGCAATTGCTGTTGGATCGAATTGATTTTTCGAAATGTAAATGACAAAATTTGCACGAACCAGAAGGGAAAAAAATATGAGTGATTACTGAATAAAGCTTAGACAAATAATCGAGATCCTGATTTCGAGATAACATATCAAACAAATTATAGACCAAGTAAACTGGAAAGCTTTGCCATTTTATGGGAGCAAAACTGAATCTAAACTCGACATTGAATGGGTTAGCCATAAAAACAACAAACAGTAGAATTTCATCGGAAAAATAAAAAATAAAACAAAAGCAAAACTATGAAAACCCAATACATTAAAAAGGTTCCGTTAGAAAAATTTCCTTCCCATAATGATTATAAAAACCGTGGTGTTTCAAATGATTATCTAAGTTAGCTAGAAAAAAGTAAACTTGTTCTCACATAAACTCGCAAAGACGTTTACCAAAGCTAATAAGCCTGGTATCAAAGTAATACTTGAGTGCAAATTTTCGCCCAAGTCGATCATTCGGTGTAATACGAACAAGCGCCTCCACTTTCGCTTCATATTTGAGGGTTCCATCATTCATATCCCTTGTAAAGTAATAAGCCACTATGTCATCAAGACGCACGGGATGGGAATCGATCTTTGCAGCCATATGGATCCAAGTTTGGCTTCTGTCCTGGTGGAAAGTAGAGATTGGGATGGTCGTGTGGGCCCATCGAAGTATCGCGATAATACAATGTTACATTGATGCTATCATAATAGTCGATTTTCGCATGAGCACGATTGTGAATTCTGAATGAGATGTTCCATGAGCCGGTGAGACTAGATGATGGGGATACCGAGGACGGATTTTTGGCATAAGTAATATTTAAAGGAGGGAGTGGATTGATTGAATCAATGGCAAGGCAAGGTTCAGTATGTATTACGAAGTTCAGGATAGGAAAGGTGATGGCCGCTAGAATCGCATATACGAGGAGAAAAATAATACAGGAAAAACATATAATAGTTGACTTCTTCATTGTGATGCATAGTGATCCATTGACTTCTTCATTGTCATTAATTTCTAGAGATACAAGTAAAATTCAAATAAGCAAGAGCAAAACCATACATTTAACCACTAACACAAGATAATAGTGGAATTCCATCACTGACCTTGTGATTTCGGCACACATAGCTTCCCCATGTTGCTGCTCTGATACGTCTAAGAGATGAAATAATCAGTAACTTAGTTAATGGAATGGATTAAGAGACTACACTCCCTAAAAATATGAACAAACAAGGATTTTCTCCTAGAAATGTGCCTACTAAATCTCAACTATCAATCCTTTGAAAACCAAGTTAAATTATCAACGAAACAAAAAGGATAATATTAAAATTACTTCTTAAACTTAGGTGTATTGTTAATTTTCTATTTAAATAAACTTTCAATGTAATTCCAATAAAAAAATAAGTAATTTCAAATTAAATTTTTCAAACATTTTTTTTTTAAAAAAAAGAGGGATAGAGAAATTGTCTTTAAACTTTGGCCATTTTGCAATTTAACCTACAAATTCAATGGCCAAAAAGCGTTGAATGCAACATCAGTAAACAATAGTTTTAAAGATATTTAAAAAAAAAAACCATTTATCTAATATAAATAAAAAAAATCAATAAATGCATAAATTGAGAAGAAGAAGAAGTAAAAAAAGAAGAAGAGGAAGATACTTGGATACAAAAGAATGCAAACTTTGTTTTGTATACCACTATGCATTCAAAATATAATAACCCTTTTGCTTAAAATGTTCAAATGAGAGTTTTTGCACTAAATATGGAAAAGCTTTTCAACTTATCAAAGAGGATGGGAACACGAAAATACACGAAATTTGCGGTTTAGTAATCTTCTCTGGATGTATCAGCTTGAAGCTACAAGGGACATCAAAATGCAGCCTTTCATTGAACGAACATGTGTCACATGCTCTATCAACTATTTGGAATCTACAGTAAGACATGCTCTCCTTGTATTTTCTTGAAGTAATTAAACTTTGTTCAGGCATAGTAATTTACATAGGTATAAAAATACTGAAATACACTTTCATACGTTTGATATATTAAAATAGTCTTACAAAAGATGATTCTATATTTATATCAAGTTTTAGAAACAACGCAAGGAGATATATAGGTTAAACTTTAAAAAAAAAATGAATATGTGTGGGGTTAACCTTGCATTTTAAATTCCTAATCCAGGGAATTTTCAAGTATTTCAATTTTTTGACATGTTTTAATCGCAAAAGAATGCATAATTGGGTAGTGTGAATCCGGTAGATGCCAGGAATTCTCAAGGGAGATAATAGGGATATTGAGTAAACTATATATGTATAAACACCGCGCGCATGTATCAATGAATGTCAGGAAATTATACACAAGTATACACTAAACTGTTATTTATGCCATATTGTCATTAATTAACCAATCTATCCATGAATTTCTCAATCGTGTCAAACGAACCCTGATTTATTAGATTCTAGGTTAACCTTCCATAGCCAAATCCATTATTATATCTCCTCATTGTTTCCTGAAAAGCCACATATACATCGAAATAAATCCGGTGATATGCATGTCAAAGAGATAAGCTTTTTATAATGTGGTGGTAATCAATGAATTCGAGCTGAGGTGGGTGAGTGTTTCCGAGAGCGGATGACAACGAATGCGGCAGCTAAAGCTGTGCGATGATAGAGAGAGCGAAGTGAATACTACTAAAGTTAGAGATGAAAAAAAGAATTCTCACATAAGCTTCTTATGAACTAGGTTCATTAAAAGCATTTAATGTGCAAGCCTTATTATAAGGTTGGATCGAACTAACTGATCCAACGGGCACTACTCCTAATCCATCATATCAAACCTCTCTTAACTATCCCAAAATACATAGGCTTTACTTTGTAGGCCTATCACCTTAACTTAAAGAGTCAAATCCATTTTAATTATGGGCTAAAGATCATAATCCAAATTTAACCCTCTACATAAGCCATGTTTCAACTTAATTCAATGATTTTGTGCAGCTAATGAGTTTTAAGAATCATTATATTTGATGAGACTTACTTCAATAAAACTATTATTTTGATTTTAATTTTATGTTAATCTTTAAGACTTGATGTCAATAGTATTTATAAAAATTAATTTTATTATCACCCTTTTCATGTCAAATATATAAGTACTTTATAAATTTATTTATAATTTTTTTATCAATAAATGGGTTTAACCTAAATACGAGATATGGGGGTTGAGTTACAAATTTAGATTTTTCATACATAATTAATAAATGGATCATGTTAAGAGTTTTTTAGATATAAACTTGTTTAGATATGAACATAAGACATGCTATGGTAACACAAATTGCCAACCGTAAAAGAACTTAATTATCTTAAGAAAATTTAGTCACAGAATTGAGGCAACCCTAGTTTAGTTTTTTCATGGGTTTGTAGATCTATGACTAGCAAGCAATGTCAACCAATCTTAAGTGTCTTGAAAACCTTAACCCATATTTAACCCATTTATTAATCATATATAAAAACCTAAATCCGTAACCTGACTCATTTAATAATCATGTTTTGTATCCAGATTTGACTCGTTTATTAATTAAAAGGTTATAAGTAAATTTATAAAATAGTTATAAATACAATAGAAAACAAGCAATTAGAAAATTAACATTTACAAATAAAAATGATATAACCTTAAGACTTAAACATAAAATTACACACACAAAGTTTAATAAAACAAAATTATATATTCTATAACATAGTATATATGTGTACATATATAAGTGATACATATATATGTTTTGCATAAATGTATGCTATATATTTGTTATATAATACATACATACATACATACATATATATATATATGTGTGTGTGTGTGTGTGCACTATATTTACTCATATCAACTTTTTCTATGTGCAAATCTATTTTATATCATATCATATCGTGTTCTAGTTCACGCGTTGTCATGAATTGCTAGCCTTAAGGGGGAATTACCCTTTTTTTTTCGCAAGTGCATCTGGATATTATTTAATATTTAAGTAGAAATGAAATTTTAAATTAAAGAAAATAATGAAGAATGTTATTATAGTTTTTAACAAATGATATTCATTTAAGTAATATAAAATAAATGCAATTTTGAAAAAGTAAAACAATTTGAGAATTGAACTCAAGACCTCATTTCAACAAAATCATATATCTATACTCAGGATTTAAAATATTTTGTTAAGTTTTACTTTTAAAAAAATATATAAAATATATAAATTTTCCTTACCCCGGTTCACGGAAATAAAATTGAAAGTAATGCCCTTAAAAATTACAATTCTAATGAATGGACAAAAGAGTCCTTCCCTCAGTTGCATGAAAAATGATCAAAAAATTCATGTTGTCAGCCTAATGCAAGAGCTAACTTTTAGGCAGTCAAGGAAAACGAGTGAATGATTGATTATTGAGCAAGGAAGCGAGTCTATTGCTTGTCCGCAATTATCATGGCTAGTAACATTCTTCTACCTATAAGCGATAAAAGAAGCGAGAGTTTTGAAATCTTTCAAAGCAAGAGTAAAGAATCTAAGCTTAAGAGAAAAAAGAAAAAAGGGGTGCTTAAAAAACAAAAAAAAAAAAAAAGAAAAGAAAACTCATGGGGTGACTAAATTAAAACCTGTAACTGATGACCTAGTTTAATCCATAAAGTAAACCAAGTAAATTTTACTGGGTGAATTAAATAAATCTGATAGGGGAACCAAACAAATTCTATAAGGTGAATCAAATAAATCACATATGGATGAATTAATTAAATCTCATAGGGTGAACCAACTACTGGCTTGTTTGCTTCTTTATGGAAAGGAATTAACAAGAAATAGAAAAGTTATGTTTTAGAAATAACTATTATCAA
This sequence comes from Laguncularia racemosa, assembly GCA_037954665.1. NCBI lineage: Eukaryota > Viridiplantae > Streptophyta > Magnoliopsida > Myrtales > Combretaceae > Laguncularia > Laguncularia racemosa. The sequence goes on along the minus strand of JBBMOL010000462.1, from coordinate 101,134 downwards.
GAATATGTTAGGAATTTTTATTCCAATGTTTACTTTGAGTAATTTTTTATTGTAAAGAATATGTGTTCTGATGTTTACTTTATCTTATTAATTAAAATATTAAGTTGGAAATATAAAAAAAAATTATCATTTTGCCTCTGTTTGATCATTAATTTCTATGTTATTAAGACTATAATAGTCATAATATTTGGACTTTTTATTCCCTCTATGAAGAAAATAAAAAATTCATCATTTTTTAAAGTAATATGTATTTTCATTGGAGTGAGAATAAAAGAACTCTAGAAATTAAAATTTCTTTTTCATATTTTTCAAATAAATAAGGTGATAGACATTTAAGAGGAAATAATTATTCTATTTCCTTTTATTACCTCCAAATAAATGAGCTATGAATCTCTTAGGGTTGAACTAAGTAAATCTTGCAGGCTGGATTGATTGATTTTCCTAGATTTTGTTATAATTTACAAATAATTTGTAGTCAATAGTTTCTCATATAAGATTTCTAATAGGAACGATTTGAGCTTTATATTTTGCAATTGGCTTCAAGACCATCAACTTTGTTGTTGCTACAATACTTGAAACATCTCAAGACCCACATGAATACATGAAAAAAAAATGATAGATTGTTGTCAACTTACTAAAAAAAAATTGTATTATGGAAAAGTAATAAAAAAGTTCATAGATTCCGCAAAATACTCATACCAATGTAGGCATTATTAGATAAATTATCCAAGATGATTTCTCCATTCCATGGGATAGGTCATGATTCCAAAATGTAGGAACCAATACATATGGGCTAGAGTATGGGGAGGGTCTCATAATCTACGTGCCTATGCCCATTCACTAGTAGTATAGACTAGTAAATGTGTACCCACAATATAGGTGCAAAAATTAAATGCATTGACACAATCAAGTTTAAAAGAGAAAAAAGTTATTGAATTAAAAAAAAAAATTGATTGAATTTTAGAAAGAGAAAGAAATTTATACATAAGTCACAAAGAAAATGTACAACTACAATAATGATATATTGAATGATATTATATTGTATTTCTTTAATGCCTTTGTTAGGAGTGCTAGATTAAAGCTGTGCAGGTCCTTAAAACCATCGCACCTTCCTCCTTTGACTTAGATAGCTTCTCCCAACTCATTGAATGAATTTTACCCTTCTCCTTTCTTTGCCCCACCAAAACTCAGCTGTTAGGAAGTAGTTGTAGGTTAACTAGGGTGCAATCAACAAAATTCCATGCAGATCATTCTACGTACTAAGCGGCTTCGAAATAAAGCCATTTCATTGGCCCATTTTTCTTCTGGTACCCTAGCTTTTATCTAATACCTGCCATAAGCTGAGCAACTTAACTTATCGGAAACCACATCTCAAATTATTATGCCAGACAATTGATCGGCTACTTCCCCTCAATTTGAATTTTGTTTTCCTATCCATTTCTTCCTACCATCGACAGGAGATTTGGATCGTTTCGCGCATTGTCACAAAATTTGTCCCTTTATTCACATATATCTTCATGATTTTTCTCAGCCAAAACTATAGTAATTAAGTGATTCACTAAATTGTTCCTTCATTGCTACTATATCATCAGCTAGTTATGGTTTAGCAATTAAAATCCGACTGATAATTTTATTTCTAAGGCATCGAATCGTGCCCAAGTTGCAAAGCAGGTCTCAGCTAAAGTAGATACTCTCGCAGAAGGCTTCAAATCAATGTGCTTATAAACTTTGTTGCTAATTTGTAGGGACAAACCTTAGAGAACCAAAACAAAGGGGAACAAAAATATCCATTTTTGACTAGTTATTATGCCAGTTGGAAATAACCAGGGCTCCTCTGTTGCAAGAAAACGTGCTGCTGCTGCTGCTGCTGTTTGCTGACCAGGGCTCTTATGTTGCAGATCGGTTTCCAATGTTACCATTTAAATTTAGCTCCAAATCGTATCGCTACTACTGTGCTGCAATTTAATGAGGAAGATTTAACTTTTTGTGTATCTAATGGTTATAGCACATGAATTAGTCGATCTTGGAGTTTACATATTAATTATGTTTCTCACTCGCTGGATTGACTAAGTCTTTAGGCCATCTTTGTTGGTCTTTGTAAATTCAAGCAACCCAACGATAATTCACACGACACTAATGGAGTGGAAAATATGTTGATAATTCACACGACAAATTGCAATTGGCCCAAAATAGTGATAAATTTTACATTCGTCAATATAATGGACAATTTCAATGAACTTTTGTTTTCATAAGATAATTTTCTAAGTTTTATCACTTTCAAATGTTGTGATTTATTTCAATTATAGTTACAATAAAATTTTCTTCAAGTTAAAAATGTTACAATTTATTTTTGCTGTAAATTTTTTTAAGATTCTGCAAACCTTTGGCTAGCTAATTAATTAATTAATTGTTTATGGCTAACAAAATAGGTTAATTTCTTGTCAATTGCATATCCTTTAGATATAAAATTGCATTATATTTTTACAAGTATCCAAAATTTGTGGACTTATTGTAGAGATAGGTAGGGGTGAGTGCGGATCGGATTTGTTTGATTTTTGCTTCGAATCAAACCAAACCATAAAAATACAATTTGGTTTTTCATTGCTTTGAATCGAACCATACGGTTTAGTTTCATATTTTTTCCAAGCCATAAAATTTTGGTTTGATTTAGTTTACAAATTAAATCATATTTTGTTTTTCAAGAAAATATATTTGCTTAACATGTAATCTCATATGAATATGAATAGTATTAAATTCATTTAATAATAATAGCATTGATATCATATAAGAGATTAAAAAAGTCAAAATTCAAGCAACTAAAAAATTTTAAATATTTAATATAGCTAATTTATTTATCAAGCTAGCATATAAGAAGAAATTTAAGTCAACCTATATATATATATGTTAAATTATGGCTATAAAATTTAAATGCATATTCCTTCTAATAAAAATAAACTAAAAAATCTTTTAAATGTTATATTACAACAAAATGACTTTTTTAGTTATAAGTAAAATATTATTATATTTTTTCAAAATGGTTTGGTTTGATTTTACCGTTTGGTTCAAATTACCCTTTTAGACTAATCATAAATTTTTTATTTGATTTGGATTGGAAATTTTTCAAACCAAATTACAAAAAAAAAGGGGGGGGAAAAGAAAAAGAAAAAGAAAAAGCTATATTTTCAATTTGGATTGGTTTGGTTTGCAAATTGGGGAAAAAAAAAAAAAACAAAAGGTTGAGGCAAGTACTAGGTTGGGTTGGGTTAGGTCATTGGTTCCTTAATTTCTAATCGAGGCAGGTTTGAGTTTATACAAAAAAAAAGAAAAAAAAAGACACCTACATGATCTTCATGGTTTTGGGGTATGTATTTCCCAACTAAACTGAGTTTGGGTTTTCAAGAACCCGTTCTAAACCCAGCTTGGTTACATTCCTAGGAAACATTTCTAAGGACATTTGTAGCCTTATATCATACGAAGAGTTAATGGAGATGAGGAAGTACTTCCAACCATGACCTCATAATTAGAAGATTGAGAAGTTGCAATCTAATGACCATGTTGCCCTTATGGTCAATTGTTGATTTTGCTTCTATTTGAAGCACATGGAGTTTGTGATGTAGGCTCCATTTAGTGGATTCCAAAAGGAAAATTTCAATTACCACCGAGTGTTACCGACCTAACTCGTGCTAAATGCTTGCAAGCACTTAATTGCGTTTGAAGCACTATGCGAGCACTTCTTTCTTCAAGCTATGCTACAATTACTTCAGTATTTGTATAGGTTGAAAAAATTAAACAGCAACTAGTATTACCTTACCAACCATCTTAGGGGGAAATTACCGGTCGAGTTGGAGTCATTTATACACAATTGGGAGAACAAGTTCCTTGTTGTAATGTGCGAGACCAACTTAGACTTTTGGACACAATGGACTAAGTTAATTTGCACCTTGGCCATACACTCACTAGGATTAAGCGATAGGGTTATAGTTCATTGGATATTAGTCGAGCCCTAAAAGAGGCCAAATGGTCAATGAAATGTGTTGAAGGTGGTCAATGAACACCTTTACGATGAGAAACTAACAAGCAGTGTGGTTGTAGAAGAGAAAGGAGGTACACTCATAGCCTTAGCGATACAAGGATGAGCTACCTCGGAGCTTTATATTCAACCGAGCCTTTAGGGGGAACGAGTCTCCTTGCAAGCTCTTAGCTCAACATGGTATTTCTATTTCCTTATTTCATTATTTGTTTTTATAGACACCCCATTTTTGCTTCCATTTAGATTAATTAAAACAAAACCAAGTTTATGGAGTAAAAAAAAAAAAAGAATAGAAAATAATATAAATAACATAAAATAGAGTTGAACAAAATAAAAAAATAATCAAAGAATAATAAAATAAAAATGATAAAAGATGAAAAACATATAAAATTTTAGATATTATTTTAAGAAAAAATGGAAAAAGTGGGATCTCTAAATTAAACTCGAGTACCATAGTTAGTAGAAAATCAACCCAGTAAATAAACTCATATACAAATTGATTGCAATAAGAAAAATGAGAAATTGGCTAACCCAAGTAGTATGTGTCTACGTTAGAGTCTAGTATGTTGTGTGCAGGTTGTGCTTTCGAAACAAGTAGGAGGCACTTTGTGCCATTTTATATTTTTTTGTCCCCTTACCATATGGTAGTGTGTGATTGTTCGAATGCGGATCATGTGCCCTGCACATGACCTTCAACCTCTAATTGAAGATAATGAGAAGAAGATGAGGATGAATCCAACCGTTCTAAGTTCATTTTTTAACCCAAATCCACCACTACCAATCAACTCCACATACCTAAAAACCCTAAGTTCAACTCCTTAGCCACCTTCAACGATAGCCAGAGTGCTTAGGAAGACTACTTGCTATGTGCTGTTCTTCATTGCGTGATGACCCAATCCATCTCGGATCTAACCCGCGATCTAATCCAAACTCGAAGAGCCACTCTAGATCTAATCTGCATATTTGATCCAAATCGGAGATGCCTGGTTAGTGTACTTTTATTTTGTTATTTCTTTCTTTTATTATTATTTAGTTAGCTTATGAATAGTATAAAATAAAATTAAAAAATTTAAGACTAGAAAAAGCAAATAATAATAAAAATGATGATAGGGAAAAATAATATAAAGTTTTATTTTATAGAAATGAGTACTCATCAATTTGTTGTAGTGTATACCATCACTCGATGGTAAATAAATTTTAGTAATAAAACATAAAACTAAATAAATAATAAGATTACATAAAATTAAATAATAATAATATTTAGTGTAAATAAGAATTTTAAAAATAAAAGAATGATAATAATGAAATAATAAATAATAAAAAAAATAAGTGTATAAAATTAAAAAATGAAATAAAATATAATAATTTTTTTTTGTATAAATAAGACTTTTAGGAATAAAATATAATCAAAATATAGTCAAAATAAGAATAATAATTGACCAAAAAAAAATACAAATATGATAAAATGAGGGAAAATATTTTTATCAAAATTTAGTATTTTAGGGTTTTATCACATAGAGTTTTTTAAAATAAAATATAATATGAAGCTTCTCTAAACTTAGGTCATCATAGTAGGTCTCTTTTAAAATCATCTCATAGCAACCTAAGTCACTTAGGTATTTTCTCAATAAAAATTAATTTGATTAAATAATGTAAACCTAGCATTTTTATTAAATAAAATTGGTCAACAAACTAAGATTTTATTAAAAAAAAAGTGAATTATAAGCGATTTGATCTTGGTTAGCAGGTAGGTAAGCACCTTTGGGGCAACTATAATAAAATAAAAACTTTAGATTTTTTTTTAGGAAAAATTAGGATAAGCACATAATGTTATAAAAATATAATATTAATAATGACAATAGTAATAAATGGTATAATTGTAAAATAAAAAATAAAAAAATGAATACATGAAAGATATAAGATAGGAATATAAAGGTTTTTTAGTAAAAATTCTTGAAAATTTTACATAGTAACTGTTCAAGTTTTAATATGTTAGCCCTTGAATCCATTGATCTTTGATTAATTTTTTCGAAAAATTTTTGCAGACTTATAATTACTTAAGGTTAATCTATCCAATTAACATTAACTCTTTTTTATTTTTCAACTTAGGTCGAAAGTGACTTCCTTTTAAAATTAATTTTTCTTCATTTAGTCGAGTAATTTATATTAAATGGATAAATTTAGTATAGGTTAAGCTTAAGTAAGAGATCTTACAATTAAACGTTACCTTAGATTATTTTCCTTATACTGTCACACATTACTGTAGACTATTGAAATCCTATAGGCTCACTTATCGCATGCTCTTGTACACGACTTTTAATTTATTTTTTTCTTATCAAAGATGCCACATAATATTCTTATATTCATAAATTTGCTTCTTGATTTATATAGGTAGAAGAAAATGCTAAATTCTTAAAGAGACGCTCAAGCTATTGGAGAATTTAAAATTTTGATTGAGTTTTTGTTTGCGCTTTATTGGGTTTATAATGGAAAACATAAAAATACTTACTTGACAAGGAAAGTTTTGGAAGCACTTTAACATGGCAATTTCATGTAACTTTGACAGCTGAACTTCCATTCAATAAAAGTTGTCTTTCTTTTGTCATATATTTGTGGGTTACTACTTTTTTCTTTAATTTAATTGATCCGTTGCTGACGAGTTTATTCCTTGAGTCGATAAATATTTGTTGTGTAAATTATAATTGTCTTAAATAGATTTATGAGTTGTGTCAAAAGTAGGAATATGAATAAAAAACAAATCCACTTAAAACATATGTCCTAAAAGAGAAAATCGATGCAATAAAAGGAATTATTCTTTTGTCACCATACCTTTTAAGGTAAATGAAAATTTCCTGACAGACTTGGTCAAAAGGAAACCTATCGACATACTTGGATAGTTTCTAGTATCACAATGCTAATTTTTATTTGTAAATGCTAATTTCTAGTGTCCACCTGCACTTAAAGTGTCATTATTAAGCCAAATTTCAATACGAAGAATAGTATTTTTCGGTTAGGATTGTGAAAAAAAAAAAGAAAATTGCATTTAATTTTGCAAACCGGAATAACAAACCAAATGAAAAAGCAAATATGTTACTTGAGCTTTCCATCATAAACGAAAGCAATTTCACATAAAGCTTAACATGAAAAGAGTAGCAGTTTGCCGATCAATGCACGTTTACACAAGGACATGGAAGAAAAAGAAATCACAACACACTGCTCAGAAAGAGCAAACCCACAAATAAACGCGAAACACTAAACCGAAGACCCAGTTACACCTTGAACTGCGAGCAAAAGCCATCAGCTAAAACTATTCTGCAGACAACAAATTCACAAAAAAAATGAATATGCAAATAAATAAAAGCATTAGTAGGAAGAATACTTTGGAATGACTAAAATGTCAAATATTTTCCCATACCTTATGGCCGGGAAAACGCAGAAGCATCCGTCTTCAGTTTTCACGACAGAGAAAAAGAAAACCGCAGTTATATGATTGAGAAAATAAGTTAATACTACCGTAAGTAACAGAAAGTGACAAGGATTAATTGATACGGGTATGGACATCACTGGAATTGGAAAATTGCAATTTATGGTTTTGGAAGTACCTGAGGTGAGAACCGAGGCCGCGAGATTATTGTAGGCTCCTCAACACCTCAATTTTCTCTAATTCTTCATCAAACATTAGTAGTAATCTGAACAATTATCCACAAATGAAACCCATTGATAGAACTTGTAAAATCCTAAAAATTTCGAAAAATTATATAAACAATTATAGAAAATAGATAGAATAATAATATCTTCGAAACATAATTTTTAAATGATATTTAGTTAAATAACGAAATTAATTTAAATTATAAATCTAGAAATTTTAAATTAAAATTTATAGTAAAAATTTATGTTCGGAATAAAAAAAATTAGCTGAGATGTATATGGATATGTTGGTGTGCACATGGTGCGTGGGGAATGGTTGGTGTATGTATGATAATGGAAGCAAAGATTCGTAGGAAGGTCGTTCCTTCTGGAACCCTATATTAGAATCACGTTGAAGAAGTGTTCAACGTTCGAATCTTGTTCGCCCAAAGTTTATTAAGGAAGAAATTTTACGCCTTATCATCAAATGCAAGATGAGCATAGTACACATATCAGGTGCTAGAAGACTACCAAAGTCGAGTGAAGATGTAACCATCTATGGTTGGTAGAGGAAGCATTGCAGAAGGACACTAATTTCAAGAGGAAAGCAAAGGGGGTTACTCGCTAGAATTGACCAACTCCGGTTAAGGTTACAATAACCCTAAATAGATGAGTGGGAAACTTAATGATATGCTATTGTGTTGTGTTATATGTTGACTATTATGCGTGTTAATTTATTGGCCTGTTGTATTGCAATTGATACGATTGCTGTTGAATTGAGTTATGTGGTGGGAATTAATGAGTTAGGAAATAAATCGTGAAGAGTGTAGAGGAATAAATGGTCCGAGGGTATAGATGTCATTACCTGAGCATTAGCACTTAGCCCCATATCGCTAGTACTATAACCATAAGCTTAACCCATGTTTTACAATTGTTTTCTTTCAAAGCAAACCAAAATATAAAAACTTAGCTTTTCCTTCTATAGCTACCAAGTAGGTATGCTTAGTTGGAATAGGGCATATAGGTATCATCATGTATACATGTCAGAGTTGGATCCTGAATGTGTATACATATACTTAACCAAACTTATTTTTATATTATATTTATAAAACACACCCATGAACTCAATCATATAAATCATGAGTGCAACCTTAGTTTCTATAACCTAACAATCCTATTTTCCTACCCTCTTAGGTACGTAAGGAGCGTGCCTAGTAAATTATCTTTAAGTAAAGATGTATTACGAATATGTATATACACACATATATATATTTATATATATCTTATATAAATGTCTTGAGGACATCGAAAGAGAAAACGAGATGACCTTGTTGGCTCTAGGAAGTGAAAATGACAGAGCACTTGAGAAGTGCGATGACATAGAGATGTCAGAAATGATTGTAAGCCAACTTGAGTGGTTCGGCATTTAAAAGAAATGGCATAGAGAGGTGCCGAGATAATTTAATCTATTGTAAGACTAAATAAGTCTATATCTAAGGGGTTTGGGTTTAGTGTCTGTCTTAAGTGATAAAAAGACATAATCTGTGCTTATTGAGGTGAGTGTGAAATAGAATGTTTGATGTTTACTTGTGTGGTATGATTGATTGTGATTGTAATTATTGTTTGATCACCCTAAATCAATTAATTAATGAATTAGATCGGATTAAAACTTGGCATGCATTTTCACGAGACATTGCATAAGATTGAAGGCCATTACTGTCACGGGGGGCATCGGAAGTGATCAGAGGATCACTATTCCGCCAAGTGCGAACTAAGTGACTAGGGGATTGTCGCATCTTAACGGTTCCAAGTCCGACCCATCCCTTGAGGGTTTAATGCTCGGTGTATTGAGGCACCTGGAGCCTAAAACATTAAAGTTAAGACACAACTTCATGAAGTGATAAGAATAAGAAAGATTGAGTTTCACTTGGGCACTGATGGTGGCTTCAGAATCCCCAACCCAAGGTCAAGGGGGGCGTAAACCCTAGACCTCACGTCAGTTACTGGAAGACCATGTGAGATGCTGCATTCATATGATTGTCCATGCATAGCATACGTGTAATATTTTAATTTGAAATTGCTTGTGTGCGTATATAGCATAGGTTTAATAACTTGATGTGAATTTGCTTGTGTATGTATATAGCATATGTTTAATATTTTAATTGAACCGCTTGTGTGTGTGTACATAGCATTGAATGAATGTTAGAACCCTAATGTAAATAGAATTTGAGATCGAAAGCCTAGGATTTATCCTATTTTATTGGTTAGTAGGGGATACTGATTCTTTGCGACCATGGTTGACCGTGTAACGCAGCGAGTTAGCGTAGAGAAGCAAGAGAATCACTCAACGAATGAATCTCACACACACACAATGGTTGCTCACAACCCGTTGATGGAGAAAATTCTCTCACGAAATATATTTCAGAATATAAAATAAGACGTAACCCTAACATGACTGACAAAAGGGTATATATACTCCCCCTTAAAATATCAAAAGAAAAGGAAAATCTACGCGTACACGGTCGAAGGCATGGCCGTGCCTCTAAGTCGTGTTTGATTCTGTAAGATTTCCTGTTCGATACCCTGCTCGAGATACGGCCGTGTTGGATTCTGTGAAGATTTCCTGTTCGATACCCTACTCGAGACACGGCCATGCTTCAAGCCGTACACAGAGGCCGTGCTTCAGACCGTGCTTCCGACCGTGTGTTCGCGTCTCTTGTATCTCCTCCATCATTCTCTCCCACCAGAGAAGAACTCGACCCCGAGTTCTCTGTAGGATATAACGCCTCATCGTCAGGGAAGAAAGGAAATATATCAGCAACATTGAATGCCTTTAAAATGCCTATAGTGTTCGGTAAACCAACCACATAAGCATTATCATTGATTGTCTGCACGATCTGATATGGTCCATACTTCTTAGGTTGAAGCTTGCTGTATTTTCCAACAGGAAATCGTTCCTTACGTAAGAATACCATAACCTGATCACTGACTGAAAACACTTGTCGCCTTCGATGCTTGTCAGCTGCAGCTTTGTACTTAGCATTAGATTGTTCAATTTTCGCCCACACTCAGCTGTAATGTTCTGCCAACTATCCGCTAGGTTCTTGGCTGCTGTGTGAAACTCAGTACCCCTTGGAAGCTTGATCAAATCCACAGCATGGTTAGGAGTATTGGTATAGACAATAGAGAATGGAGACTTGCCTGTTGTCCTGTGAACGGCACTGTTATAAGCAAACTCCGCCTGAGCCAATGCCACATCCCATTGCTCGGGCTTCTCACCACAAATACTTCTAATTAGATTGCCTAAAGTTCGATTTGTAGCTTCTGTCTGGCCATCCGTTTGTGGGTGAGTCGTGTTGCTATAGTTCAGTGAGGAATCAAACAGCTGCCATAAGGTTCTCCAAAAATGACTCAGGAATTTGCTGTCTCTGTCTGAAGTAATGGACTTAGGCACCCCATGGAGGCGTACCACTTCTTTGAAGAACAACTTGGCAATGACCTGAGCATCAGCAACCTTCCGACACGGGATAAAATGGGCCATCTTGGAAAACCTGTCAACCACAACAAAAACAGAGTCAACGCCCCGTTGTGTACGGGGCAGCCCCAGGACAAAGTCCATGGACAAATCCTCCCATATGTTATCAGGAACAGGGAGCAAAGTGTAGAGGCCCGTGTTTTGGGCTTGGCCTTTGGACGTTTGGCATGTATAACACTATTGCACAATCTTCCCAACATCACGCCTCAAATGTGGCCAGTAGTATCTATCACTGACTGCAGCAATGGTCTTATCCCTTCCTAGATGACATGCTAATCCACCCCCATGTAAGTCACGGGTCAACTTCTCCCTCAAAGAAGACTCTGGAATATACAGTTGATTTCCTTTCATTAAATATCCATCATAAATATGGAAGTCACTGCTAGGCTGTTTAGTTCGACACAACTCCCAAGTATCCTTAAATCATTGTCAGTCCCATACAGGTCTTTCACATATTCAAATCCCACCACTTCAGTATGAAGTGTTACCAACAAGCTGGCTCGTCTACTTAAAGCATCTGCAACTTTATTGTAGACTCCCAATTTATGTTTCAGCTTAAACGGGAACTTCTGCAAAAATTGTATCCATCTTGCATGCATATCTTTGCTAATCCTGGTCTGATTATTCAAGTGTTTAAGGGCATCACAATCAGAATATAGCACGAATTCTTTGCCCACTAGGTAATGTTCCCAGGTCCTCAAAGCACACACAACTGAATAGAAATCTTTGTCATATGTGGACCAATTGCGCCTAGACTCACATAACTTCTCACTAAAGAAAGCAATGGGTCTCCATTCCTGAGATAGTATCGCCCCTATTCCAACCCCACTTGCATCACAATTGACTTCAAACAACTTATCGAAGTCAGGTAATGCAAGAACTGGTGCATTACACAACTTTTCTTTCAATAACCCAAAACTACCTTCAGCCTCATCATTCCATTGGAACTTCCCTTTCTTCAGGCACTCAGTCATAGGTGCAACAATGGTACTGAAATGCCGAATAAACCGTCTATAGAAACTTGCCAACCCCAGGAAACTCCTCAACTCACTTACTGTTTTAGGAATGGGCCATTCCCTAATAGCTCTTACCTTCTCATCATCCACAGTAATCCCATCACTACTAACAACAAAACCCAAAAGCAGCAACCTCCTAGAGAGGAATACACACTTTTTCAAATTCACAAATAGCTTGTTCTCCTCAGAACCTTCAGCACTTCCCTCACATGATTAATGTGTTCCTCCTCAGTTTTGCTATAAATCAGGATATCGTCGAAGTAAACTACTACAAACTGATTAGAAAAGGGTTTAAGTACCTGGTTCATTATACGCATGAAAGTGCTTAGGGCGTTGCTAAGGCCGAAAGGCATGACCATCCATTCATACAGGCCCTCTTTGGTTTTAAAGGCCGTCTTCCACTCATCCCCTAGTCGGATCCGAATCTGATGGTAGCCACTTCTTAGATCGATCTTGGAAAAGAGCTTAGCCTCACTCAAACAATCTAACATGTCCTCCAACCTTGGTATTGGGAATTTGTAACCAATGGTAATTTTATTGATTACCCTGTTGTCGACACACATACACCAACTCCCGTCTTTCTTTGGGGTTAACAAGGCGGGCACTGCATAAGGAATCATGCTCTCCCTAATGAACCCCTTCTGGAGTAGTTCCTGCACCTTCCCCTGCAATATCTCTATTTCTTTTGGACTCATTCTATAATGTGGAAGGTTAGGTAGACTAGCTCCTGGAATCAGATTAATGTGATGCTGGATATCCCTCAAGGGAGGTAATCCGTCAGGGAGCTCCTTGGATGTTATCTCCTTAAACTCTTCCAATAGCTCCTTCACTCTGTCAGGCAACTCCTGAGCACTACTCTGGCCTTTCCCCACTATCATCACCTGGCGAACAATTAGCGCATGGATTGTCTGCGCCTCCTTAATTGCTTCCTCCATCTCACTCTCAGATTGGGTGATAGTGAGGAAGGAACACCCTTCCACTTTAGAAGCTTTAGGGCGGTGTGTCACTTTGAGAGGTAGAAGAGTGAACTTTACCCCATCATTCTCTAGCCGGTAAACATTCTCCCTTCCTTCATGCTTGGCATCAACATCAAACTGCTAAGGCCTCCCAAACAGAAGGTGGCATGCATCCATATCCACGATGTCACAATAGACCTCATCCCTATACTTCCCTATAGAGAAAGGTACCCTGCATCGCTCAGTGACTTCTATCTTTTCAGCTACTTTAATCCACCCAATAGTGTATGGGTTTAGATGTTTTTCAGTCGGCAAGTTCAATACCTTCACCGTTTCTCTACCAATGATATTCTTGCAACTCCCACTGTCCACAATCAAATCAAACACCCGACCATCAACAGTACATCTAGTGCGGAACAACTGATGTCTCTGGCTCTTCTCATCGCACTTTGGTGCTAACATCAGCTTTCTGATGACGTACGCCTCCTCATCATCCCCATAGTCATCATCACCATAAAACTCAACTCCTCCATCCGGTTCACAACACACCTCATCATCCTCCCCTCTGTCAATAACATTGACCGGTCTCCTATTAAGGTACTCATTGGATTCGATGGCCCAGTTGATTACACCTATAGCACTTTCCCATGACTGGTTTAGCATAGGGGTTGTTCTGTTTAGGTGTCTCCCTCGCCTCCATTGGCCTTCTGCTTACCACTTTATCATCTCTCTTCTCATTAACCCCACTTAGTATTTCCTGGACAACCTTCCCTTTATCTGTACTCGCTGTATTGAATCCCTCACTCTTAAACCTTCTGTTACCCCCATAAAACCTATTGGTCTTCTCTTGCAGCATCATCTCTGCTCGAAGGGCTATGTTTTTCGCTTCATTGACATTGCGTAAAACATGAACTCCTATCTTCTCCTTAATTTGCAATCTCAGCCCATCCAGATATCTAGCCACTTGCTGCCCTTCGCTCTCCCTAAGATCATTTCTCTCAACCAATCTCATGAATTTCGCCGTATACTCATACACCGTCCTCTGACCCTGTCTATACTTCTGATACTGCTGAAATAATATTTGTTCGTAGTCAGGAGGTAGGAAATCCCTTTGAATCAATTACTTCATTCTATACCACGTCTACACCGGTTGCTTGCCTTCTCTATATCGCCTGTTCTGCAACCTCTCCCACCATGCCGAGGCCCCTCCTTTCAATCTACAAGCCACTAACTTCACCCTACGATCCTCCGGCACTTCCAAATATATCAAAGAAATGGTCTACCTCTGCCAGCCAATCTAATAAATCCTCAATATTCAAATTACCGGTAAAAGAGGGTATATCTACCTTTAATTTGAAATCGCCGGTGTCTCCTTGATTATACCCATGGTGATTCCTGCGATATCTACCACCACCATATCCTCTCCGCTATGGTTGTTGATTCCCGATTAGCCAATCGTCTTCCTCATCAGAATCCACGTCACACGCTTGGATTCTTTGATTTGCAGCGACAAGTCTGTTGATAGGAACACCAAGAGCAGGATTTGCCCCGGGTCGTACTCCTCTAACGTCTCCATCTCTATTCGTATTGGTTCCCATCGCGTCGAAACGCTCAACTAGATCATCAAAGCGCTATTCGAAACGCCGGAGTCTCTGATCCATGGTGTCCAACACTACCCTTTGAGCTTGCACTTCGGTTCGCAGAGTTTCCATATCCCGAGCAACGTCCGAAATATGACCGCCTCCTGAACTACCGTCACCTAACATCTCCACAGGAAATTTTCATTGCTCTAATACCAACTGACGCAGCGAGTTAGCGTAGAGAAGCAAGAGAATCACTCAACGAATGAATCTCACACACACACAATGGTTGCTCACAACCCGTTAATGGAGAAAATTCTCTCACGAAATGTATTTCAGAATATAAAATAAGACGTAACCCTAACATGACTGACAAAAGGGTATATATACTCCCCCTTAAAATATCAAAAGAAAAGGAAAATCTACGCATACACGGTTGAAGGCACGGCCGTGCCTCTAAGCCGTGTTTGATTCTGTAAGATTTCCTGTTCGATACCCTGCTCAAGACACGGCCGTACTTCAGGCCGTGTTGGATTCTGTAAAGATTTCCTGTTCGATACCCTGCTCGAGACACGGCCGTGCTTCAGGCCGTGCGCAGAGGCCGTGCTTCAAACCGTGCTTCCGACCATGTGTTCGCGTCTCTTGTATCTCCTCCATCACCGTGGGATTCAGGTTCCATAGTGTATTTTATTATCTAATTATTTGTATTACAACCTGCTGTAAATGTAATTATTACTTAGAGTCTTACGATCTCTGACTCGTAAGACGATTATCATATAACGGGTATACACGTGCTATGATAATTTTAGTAGAGACTTTTGAACCCTGCGTGATATAACTAATGCTCCTACAATAGGGCTCTGGAGCGCCGCTGCAAAACCATGCGTAACTAGCATTCCTAAAGCTTGCTCACTAAATCTGTATGGTCGCTTTTCCAATGCGCGACTTGCTGAAGCTGATGCCACGTATGTACAAAGTGATAACCATGGAACAACTTCATGGGCTATTGGGGTATAAGTAAACAGAAGTGCATTGACATATAATACAAGCAGGGTAAAGAGGTCCATGCATGTCTTCCCCAAGAATGAAAGATTGTTCAACCAATTTATTGTGTCCAGTCTACCCAGCGCTAAACCTACAACCACAACCCAAGCAAAAACTAGTGGCGTGTATGTAAGAAAAACAGCCATCCTGGTTGTCGTTACTTTATGATGTTCCGTTAACAAGCTAAGCAAACGAATCATAGTTCGCAGAATGACAATGAAAATTAAATAGAAAATAATTCGTTCCGACTGTCTATTGTTTCTATACAGTGTAAACAATCTAGTGAATGGTCTTCTGGCACCTACTCGATATCGTTGGCGAGCAACTCGCTCGTAATTACTCATCCGACGCGATAAATCTTTAGCGACAGCTTGCTTTTCTTCAAGTGATGACATCGATTTTGAACTGTCATTAATAAAATCTTGAACTTGCGATTCAAGTTCCTGAATTTCTGCCTCCTTTTCTTGAATCAAGTTCAACATCTTTACCTCTTGCTCAACTTTTTCATGTTTTTGTATCTCATAGTCACGAATCTGGAATAACAACTCTTTAATCTTGTCATCCTTAGCTTCGATTACAGCTTGCAATTTCAAAACATTTTCTTGTGCAGTCTCAAAAACTCATTTGTAGAGCCTCTTCTATCACAACTCTTGCATTATCATTTTCAAATGAAGCAAAAGTCAACTCTTCAACTACACAAAACAACTCTTCAATTGTAGCATTCTTAACTTCAAGTGAAGCTTGCAATCTCGAAGAATCTTCTCGTGTAGTGGCAAGTAGATCCTCAATACTTTTCTCCATACCAGCTCTTCCAATATCATTTTAAATTATATTACAAACAAAGACAGTAATAAAATGTTGTAGGTTGTCATTGTAGGTCGACATGGTTTGACCAGAGTAAAAGAGAAACGGATAATGGAGGAGAAAGTTAAGTAGTGATTGTTTGTGTAGTGCAGTGTTTGTCTGTGTAGTGTTGTGTCCATGCAACAATCACTTTATTCCTTTTAATATGAACTTGAACATCCAAATACGGAAATACTTTAATTAAAAAAATAAGTTTTTTATTCTCGTCTCTTGTTTTTTTCTTTTATTTGTCTAGTAAGCAATATAAGCTCAAAACAGATAAATTCTACATAGGAAACAGTTGTCACCATAGAACCATCCAAAGGGTAGAAGAATCGCCAATTTAGCAAATATAATTGACCAATTAAATTCAGGATTTATAAATTCACATAAGGCTTTCCCTAGAAACAGAAGATACCGCTCATTTTACCGCAAATTGATAGCTTGAGTCTAGAACCAAAATTGAAAGATAATTGTCGCGTATCCCCCATTCACTGGCATTTGGTGCTACTAGTACAAACACTTAGAAACCAACCCAGAACTTGAATCTATGTTAATTTCAAGAAAGATTCTTTGGTTAATTCAAATTCTGATATAATGGATGAAAGTTTGTTAAAGAAAAGGCAGAGAGCAATTATTTGTGTTATTCTTATTGCTGGCTTGTACAGAAATATATGTATGTTGCAAATATCTTTTGTT